>CM059320.1:16864867-16889867 GCA_030340685.1 Protosalanx chinensis | reverse complement strand
GAGAGAAACACCCAAACACACACAGCCTGATGGCTGAGGAGAGAAACACCCAAACACACACAGCCTCCTTATCTGAAGAAGAGACGCTCTTCAGACGGTGATGAGGCGGTCAGTCAGAGGGGGTGATTCACCTTCATCATCTTCATCTTCATCTTCATCGTCATCATCCTGACCTTGTCTCACACTGCAGACCAGGCTTCTGTCAACACTCACCCTCCTGCCTTAGTCATGATGTAAAACACACACACACACACACACACACATTTAGTACTTTCCAGAGAGACTTACAGTAAGTACAGGAACATTCCCCCCTGAGGCAAGTAGGGTGAAGTGTCTTGCCCAAGAACATAACGTCATGATGGCACAGCCAGGAGTCAAACTCACAACATTCCGATCACTAAACCAAAGCCTTAACTGCTGAGCCACTTGACTCCCTACACACACACACACCCACACACACACACACACTGGCACTCATACAAACACACACACCCAGTGCACAAACTAACAACTGTCAGGTAATTCAGAGCTGCTGAACTGGTTTGTTTGGAACAGATCCTCCTCAGAGCTCCTCAAACCTGCTGTGTCAGACCAGCCTGGCTGCCTCCACACTACTACCACACACTACTACCCCACACTACTACCCCACACTACCACCACACACTACTACCCCACATTACTACCCCACACTACTACCCCACACTACTACCCCACATTACTACCCCACACTACTACCCCACACTACTACCCCACACTACTACCCCACACTACCACCACACACTACTACCCCACATTACTACCCCACACTACTACCCCACACTACTACCCCACACTACTACCCCACACTACTACCCCACACCCCACACTACTACCCCACACTACTACCCCACCACTACTACCACACACTACTACCACACACTACTACCCCACACTACCACCCCACACTACTACCCCACATTACTACCCCACACTACTACCCCACACTACTACCCACACTACTACCCCACACTACTACCACACACTACCACCACACACTACTACCACACACTACTACCCCACACATCTGATCTAACCCTCCACCATCACCCCCACACTACTACCCCACAGGTCTGACCTTAACCCTCCACCATCACCCCCACATTACTACCCACACATCTGATCTAACCCTCCACCATCACCCCCACATTACTACCCACACATCTGATCTAACCCTCCACCATCACCCCCACATTACTACCCCACACATCTGATCTAACCCTCCACCATCAACCCCACAGGTCTGTCTGATCTAACCAGCCCCCTGAAGCCCTGGGGCTCACCCTGTGTGTGTCTGGAGGTTCTCTGCATGGGGTCACCTGATTGAATCATTCCAGGGGCAGACCCTATACTAAGGAGACTCTGTTGTATGACTCTTAATCTAACTACAGAAGAACTGTCTAGAGCTGTTCAGACTAATTTGATAGATTAAATCTTGGCACCATTATAGATGATTGGTAGCACAATGCTTGTAAATTAATCTAATTTCGATGTAACCACTCTAATTGGGGTCTACCACCCAGACAGCGCTAATGTTGTGATGCTACTATATGTTAATAATCCGTAGATTAGCGAGTTATGTCAAGTGGTCAGTCTCGAGCCTGGTACACACCTCGGGATATCATCCGTAAGAACAGCATGCGCGCGCTCTGCTGTCCAACATTCCGGGATCAAGAAGAGGAAGAGGTGCGCGAGCCAGAGCGATGAGTCACCATGGTTACACCTGCACGAGACACGCCCGTCTGCACCGCGGATCGACTAAAAACTTCCATTAAACTCATTTCTTTATGAGTGGGTCCTCTAAGTGTTATGTTTCGTATTTTAATTCCCCACAATCCAGTAAGTCAAATATAAATATGTATATATTATATTAAATATATACATCTCATTTCTGGAAGGGAGATTTTTAATGTTGGTCTGCCAACACAAACAGCATAGTAGGCCTGCTTTGAAAAACAGCAGATGACCCTACAGACTTTGGGAAAGAAGTTATTGCTTCCTGCTGACTGGATGCGTGAGCTGTTTCTCTTGAGTCATGGTCGACATTGTTTTCTGACCCCTGAATACTTCTCATGTGATTCCAGTCATTCCAGTTCCTTCTCACAACGGTTTTTGTTGATGAAGACTTCAGAAAAGCTCATCACTTTAACCGGATCTTATGAGTAACTGGAAAACATTCAGTCTGTGAGTGAGTCCTGGTACAACCTCAAATATGTTCTTTGGTTTTTTACAGATGTGGCATTTCATTTAATTGGTTAAGATGTGTGTATGGTCTTATTGTGGATAGTTAAGAGTGTTATAAAGCATCTCAGCAAGTTACTGAATACCAGCTTGCACATGGCCAAACGTTTGAGCAGAGAATGAAAGTAAAGAAGTAAAAGAAAAAGTACTTAGCAGTAGAACTCAGTACTTAACATATTGCAAAAATATATACATTTTTCTGACAAAAAATTAAATCTGTAATTGTAAAAGTATATATGTTATATAAAAAGTATATATGTTTTGAAATGTTTGTGAGACTGTATATATGTAAATTTTATGAATAGATATTCCTTGCATGTGTGTGTGGCGTGTGTGTGGGGGGGGGGGGGACTTTTGGAATCCCCCCTCCCCTCACACCTCCGTGTTGATTCAGACTCCAGGAGGGGAGAAGAGGAGGGGGGCAGAGTCACACCTCAGACCCTTAAACCGGAGTCTGAAGCCTGAGGTGCCAACATCAGGTGTCCACAGACGAGCAGCCGTGCTGAAGTTCTCACAGCTCACAGCAGTAAAACAGCCCCAAGCTCACCTCAAACTGCCTTTGATGTCAACATCAGACTCATTATCGTTCGTTTCTTTTTTTTTGTGTCTCATGGAAAGATCAGTTGAGATTTCACTCCTATTTGACCAACAGCTTCATTGGAAGTGTTCTTCCTCTCGCTATGATTAAGGGAACAAATGAATGTCTTCTTTAAAAAAAACAGGAAACACATTTCCACTGATCCATCAACAGATAAAGAAAAGTAAATCTACATGTGATCTCATGGAGTCACACTGATAAGTACCTTTGTTTTCAATGGAAACCTGCAGTAAAAAACCAATAAACCCAACCTTGGACAAATGAAGGTCTATATGGTGTCTTAATCAGAACCTGTGATTCTACAGAAGTGTGTGTGTGTGTGGTGTGTGTGTTGAGTAACTTTACCTGAGAACTGAAAATATAGACGAAACCAAAAGGAATGTGGCGCAAGCTTGAGCCCGGTGGGCTTTAGAAGGTCATGGGTCACGGGGGAAGTTCTTCGGCACCATGAAGAGGAAGGTGAACTTGAGGTTCTGGAAGGGTTCGTTCCTGGTTCCTGTTCTGTGTGAGTTCGGACCATCAGACAGTAACACAACACCTTCTAGAAGAACAATGAACCCACCTATACACACAACACACACACGCACACAACACACACACAATCTCCCCATCTCATGTTTTCAATAGGATATTACCATCACGGCTATCTATTCAAACAAGGTTTGACACCAATGTCTATAATTGCATGTGGTGTGTGTGTGTGTGGGTGTAGGTCGGTGTGTGTGTAGCTGTGTGTTTGGTCCGACCAAAGTAGGTGTATGTGTGTGGGTTTGTGTAGGTGTGTGTGTGGAGGTGTGTGTGTGTGTGGAGGTGTGTGTGTGGAGGTGTGTGTAGGTTTGTGTGCGTGTAGGTTTGTGTAGGTGTGTGTGTGTGTGGAGGTGTGTGTGTGTGTGTGTAGGTGTGTGAGGTGTGTGTGTGTGTGTTGGAGGTGTGTGTGTGTGTGGAGGTGTGTGTGTGTGTAGGTGTGTGTGTGTGTGTGAGGTGTGTGTGTGTGTGTAGGTGTGTGTGTGTGTGTGGAGGTGTGTGTGTGTATGTAGGTGTGTGTGTGTGGAGGGTGTGTTGTGGAGGCACAGGTGTGCATGTTATGTGTCTGAGATCATCATGAGGGTAAAGTGAGAGTGTTCAGCTGTTCATGTTGATCAGTATGAGAGAAAGGCATGCTGGGAAGGTAACTAGATGATATACTGTTCTGAGCATAGCAACACACACACGCACACACAAACACTGTTAGAAACGAAACCTTCCTCCCCAGAATACATCAGTTGAAAACACTCCGGTCACAATCATTTTTTTCACATCTGAAAACACCTTGAGTTGTTTTTTTATTAGTGTATTGCTCCATTTCACAATAGTTGCAAAACTTAAGTTTCATCGTTCACTTCCCCCTCATAAATATAACAAAAAAATATATAACATTATAAATATAACAATACACTTCACAACAAACTAATGTGCTGAATGAAAAGGAAAAGGTTACTGCTAAGTTTACATTGCACATTTCAGGAGGCAGATTATGTCCATTTGGATGAGTTTAATAAAGGCCAGTGGTTAGTGACCAGCTGAAGTTCTCTTATGACCCAGGTCAGGTTTACAACAACATTCTTCAACTTCACCCCTAGCAACAAACACCCCTAGCAACAAGCACCCTAGCAACAAGCACCCCTACCATCACTACAGGACTCTGCATGTAACCAACACTACATCTTGGGAACAAAATCCTACCAAATAAAATCCTCCAAAAAAAGGACAAAAATATGACTTCTTAGAAGTTCAAAATCTTTATCACACAACGCTACGGATTCAATTTATATATTCCCCCCCCCACACTGAGTCAAAAAATAAATATGCTTCAGATGTTTCAAGTTCTAATTGTCTTATTATTAATATATAATATATATATATATATATATAATATTATTATCTTGCACAATTCGACCAGCCTAACTTCCAGGGAAATCATATTCAACGTTAACATAAATAAAAACCCGTTTGGTTTCGTTCGGCGGGTTATTTCCGAAATGTTGCAAAGCACCGTAACACCGTCTGTGTGACGTCACAGCTGGAGGGACGGG
This sequence comes from Protosalanx chinensis, assembly GCA_030340685.1. Taxonomy (NCBI): domain Eukaryota; kingdom Metazoa; phylum Chordata; class Actinopteri; order Osmeriformes; family Salangidae; genus Protosalanx; species Protosalanx chinensis. Next base: position 16,884,920 of record CM059320.1, on the reverse strand, counting down.
TCGGTACACGTTCCCTGTTCTCCCGTTCCCGTTAACGATGTCTGACCTGTTCTGCTGAAGGTCTGAGTAATGCACGGTAAGATGATAATGTCATCGTATTAGGGCAGCAACAGCTATACAGTCCACGTGCGTTACTTTTGACCGTTAAACGAGCAGCTAGGCTCGTGTTGGTATTGACTTTCTAGATTGTTCTGACCCCACAGCAGTGTCACACCTGAACTGTAACTCCTGAACTGTAAATCCTGAACTGTCACACAGCAGTAACTTCATTAGGATGGCATGGTAAAATCCCAGGTGTTTTCAGTGACTCACAGTATTTTCAGTGGAAGCGTCAATCTAAAACAACAGTTTGAAGTCATTCCGTGTGTCAGGTGCTTCATCCGTGAAGTCCCGCATATAAACACTGCTTTTACAAACCATCAACTCCGAGTTCTCGCGATGTTACAGCCAAACATGGAACATAAGCGCTGAGGCCCTGTTATTACAAACCTCCAGTCAAACTATAACTTAACTTCTGACACACAAACAAAACCACACACTAACAAGCAAACATCTCCTAACAGAGCATAGGTCGATCAGTAAAAATAAGTGCTAAGATATGTGTATAGAAACACACATATCTATAGATATATACATAGATATCTTTCATACATTTTTTTTTTTACATTGAAATAAATAGGAAATCTGACGTCATATTTTCTGCTCTTATCAAAACGATATGCAAACTCGTTAATAGATTCCAGTGATTTGATTGGCTGTGGCAGGGTGGAGTTCATGCACCGTGTGAGGAGGGGTGAGGGGGGGTGATAACATGGCTCATCAGCGCCCCCTACAGTGACCAGGCAGCACTACATCAGGATTCTTATTTGGAACCTTGCAGGGACACGAGCCTTAACATGCAAACCACATCCATGCTGCTGCTGCATTCACAACATACACTCATTCAACAGACTTTATACGTTATTGCAAAAATTGAGATATAAATATATCAAAAACCAGACAAGGTTAACAATGAAAAAAACAACAACAGACAAAAAACATTAACAGTACGCTAGTTGATGAAACAGAAAGAGGAAGTGAGTTCGAAGGTTAACAAGGAAGTGAGTGTTCCCAAGGCTCTAGATTGCAGGATGAAGAAAAGATGAGAGGATGTTTGAAGGTGATTGTTTGTTTTGTTGTTTGTTTTTACCGTTGTTGTTTCCACTTCCTCCTTGAGGTTTAGTCTGAGGTTGTTCTGGAGCAGAACAGCTGGTATCTTGATGCTGGAGTTATGAAGATACCAGCAGGGGCAGTCACACACACACACACACACACACTCTCTCAACACACACACTCTCTCACACACACACACACACCTTCCCTCCTTCCCCCTCCCAACTCCTTCCCCAATTGTATCTCCTCTCTCCTTCCTCCCTCTCCTTCCCCTCGCTCCCTCCCCCCTCACTAACACATTCTCTCCTTCCTTCCTCTCTCTCTCCTTCCTCTCTCTCCTTCCTCTCCCCCCCCCCCCCCCCCCACTCACACAGAGCAGTTGCGTCTCTTCCCAGACCTGGCCTGAGCGGGGGCGTGGCCCCAGGCGGCCGGGGGGCGTGGCCAGGCGGGGGGCGGGGCCAGAGTCGGCGCTAGCTAGCCGCGTGGCCGCCGCGTGTCAGAGGCTAGTGGAGGACACGGACAGCGTGGGCGAGGAGGGAGGGGGAAGTTGAGCAGTTCCAGCACGGCCACGCCCACACTGCTGCGGCGGGTGAACATACAGGAAGCAGACACCCACTTGTTGCTACGGGGATTGTACTTCTCGATGGAGTTGAGGCTGGAGCTGCCGTCGTTGCCGCCCACCGCGTACAGCCAGCCGTCATGGCAACCAGGTCGTGGGTACTCCTGGGGGGGGAATAGAGGGGAGAGTAGAGGGAGAGAGAGAGAAAAATTACATGAGAACAAGATTTCCGGAAGAAAAAAACTGTGGCTTTGTGAGGAGGTGAGGATGAGGAAGATGAGGCGAGGGGTGATGATGGGTTCACCTCAGGGGTCAAGAGGTCAGGAGGGGCACTCACCTGCATGTGAGGATGAGGAGGAGGAGGAAGGGTGAAGATGAGGAGAGGGAGATAAGGAGGATGAGGAGGAAGAGGACAGGGAGGCTCCGCCCACCTGCGTATGTTTCATGGGGCCACAGCCTCCCACACATTGTTCTTGGGTTGTAACGCTCCACTGAGTTCAGACAGCTGGTCCCCGTCGTTGCCCCGGCGACGTACAGCAGGCCCTCCAGCACGGCAACGCCGGCGCTGCTACGGCGACTCAGCATGTTGGCGATGGCAGTCCACGCGTTGCTCTGCTCGGGCCAATAGGAACCAGGCGGGGGGAAGGGAATGGCATTGGTTGTCAGTGGTTACTGTGTTGGGGGAGGGTCAGGGGAGGGGCTATGTTTACTGCGGGTCGTATTTCTCCACGGTCGCCAGGTGGGAGGAGCTGTCGTAGCCTCCGACAGCGTACAGACTGCCATCTGCAGGAGACACAGAGAACTACAACTACTCCTCTGATCGAGAGAGAGAGGAGAGGGGGGAGGGGTGAGGGGAGGAGGAGGAGGAGGGGTGGGGGGAGGAGTGGAGGGGTGAGGGAGGAGGGGGAGGAGGAGAGGGGAGGAGGAGAGGGGTGAGGGGAGGAGGAGGAGGAGGGGTGAGGGGAGGAGGAGGGGTGGGGGGAGGAGGTGGAGGGGTGAGGGGAGGAGGGGGAGGAGGAGGGGGGAGGAGGTGGAGGAGGAGAGGGGAGGAGGTGGAGGGGTGAGGGGAGGAGGAGGAGGAGGGGTGAGGGGAGAGGAGGGGTGGGGGAGGAGGTGGAGGGGTGAGGGGAGGAGGAGGAGGAGGGGTGAGGGGAGGAGGAGGGGTGGGGGGAGGAGGTGGAGGAGGAGAGGGAGGAGGAGGGGGGGAGGAGGAGAGGGGAGGAGGAGGAGGAGAGGGAGGAGGAGGGGTGAGGGGAGGAGGAGGGGTGGGGGGAGGAGGTGGAGGGGTGAGGGGAGGAGGGGGGAAGAGGCCCTTCATACCCAGGTAGCACACGGACGTATCTCCTGCGGGTGCTCATGGCAGCGATGGAGGTCCAGGTGCTGGTGAGAGGGTCATACGCTCTGCACTGGGGAGGGGCAGAGTGGAGTCAGTATTCCTATTGGTGCAGAGTCTGATAGGACTGTTCCTATTGGTGTAGAGTCAGTTAGGACTGTTCCTATTGGTGCAGAGTCAGTTAGGACTGTTCCTATTGGTGCAGAGACAGTTAGGACTGTTCCTATTGGTGCAGAGACAGTTAGGACTGTTCCTATTGTTGCAGAGTCAGTTAGAACTGTTCCTATTGGTGTAGAGTCAGTTGGACTGTTCCTATTGGTGCAAAGTCCAGTTAGGACTGTTCCTATTGGTGTAAATCAGTTAGGACTGTTCCTATTGGTGTAGAGTCAGATAGGACTGTTCCTATTGGTGTAGAGTCAGTTAGGACTGTTCCTATTGGTGCAGGAGTCAGTTAGGACTGTTCCTATTGGTGCAGAGACAGTTAGGACTGTTCCTATTGTTGCAGAGTCAGTTAGAACTGTTCCTATTGGTGTAGAGTCCGTTAGGGACTGTTCCTATTGGTGCAGAGTCAGTTAGGACTGTTCCTATTGGTGTAAATCAGTTAGGACTGTTCGTATTGGTGTAGAGTCAGATAGGACTGTTCCTATTGGTGTAGAGTGAGTTCGGACTGTTCCTATTGGTGTAGAGTCAGTTAGGGACTGTTCCTATTGGTGTAGTCAGTTAAGACTGTTCCTATTGGTGTAGAGTCAGTTAGGAGTGTCCTATTGGTGTAGATCAGTTAGGACTGTTCCTATTGGTGCAGAGTCAGTTAGGACTGTTCCTATTGGTGCAGAGACAGTTAGGACTGTTCCTATTGTTGCAGAGTCCGTTAGGACTGTTCCTATTGGTGCAGAGTCCGTTAGGTCCGTTCCTATTGGCTGAGGTGTGACCGTACCTGTTGAGACAGGAAGCTCCGTCGTAACCCCCGGCAGCGTACAGCAGGCCGTGCAGCACGGCCACGCCAGACAGCTGCGCCTGGTTCCCATGGAGACCTCCGGTTGCCAGGTGTTGGTGACGGGGTCGTAGGACTCCACGGTTGCTAGGTCGGAGGTGCCATCGTACCTGGGGAGGAGCCAGCAGAAACAGTCCAACATGTTAAGATCATGTATGTGCCACGCTACACTGTGGAGCTGCAGTCAAACCATCACACCAGCTGAGAAAGGCAGAGGTGGCTGGAAAGGTCAGGGGTCACGGTGAGGTCAGGGGTCACGGCGAGGTCACGGTGAGGTCAGGGGTCACGGTGAGGTCACGGTGAGGTCACGGTGAGGTCACAGCGAGGTCAGGGGTCACGGCGATGGGTAAGGGTCACGATGAGGTAAGGGGTCACGGTGAGGTCATAGTGAGGGTCAGGGTGAGGTCACAGTGAGGTGAGGTGAGGTTAGGGGTCACGGTGAGGTCACGGTGAGGTCAGGGGTCACGGCCAGGTCAGGGGTCACAGCGAGGACCTTACCTCCTACAGCATACAGCTTGTTCCCGATCGCAGCCACGCCCAACCCTGGCCCTGCGAGTGGACATGGACGCCACCATGTGCCAGCGATCTGTACGAGCATCATACGCCTCACAGTCACCGTGGATGGCAAACAGGCTGCCCCCACCTGGAACACACACACACACACCACAGAACACACACACACACACCACAGTACACACACACACACACACACACACCCACAGTACATACACACACACACACACACACACACACAGGGGAGGATTGGCGTTAAGTATACAGAATAACACTGGGGGATATGTGTGTGTGTATGAGTGTGTGTGTGTACTGTGTGGGTATGTGTGTGTGTGTGTGTATGAGTGTGATGTGCTGTGGAGGGTGTGTTTATGCTGTGGGGTGTGTTTGTGAGTGTGTGTGTGTGTGTGTATGCTGTGGGGGGTATGTGCATGCTGTATCCTGGGATCCACACTGACCGACAGCGAACAGCACAGGGCTGGCCCCCTCACAGTGTCTGGGTCTGGTGCGGCTGCTGGCCAGGACCCCCCTCTGCTCCGGCATCAGGTGGAACTTCAGGGCCTCGATCAGGAGGTCCTTACACTCTGAGTGATGACGCACCAGCTGCTCTGCATCCACACTGCTCATCAGGAAGTCCCTCCTCAGCAGGGGCAGGCGCACACACTTCATCAGCTGGGGGGGGAGGGAGAGAGAGAAGGGGTGAGAGAGAGAAGAGGGGGGTGAGGGTGAGAGGGAGGGGGGGAGAGAGAGGGGGGAGAGAGAGAGACAAAGAGGAGGGGGGGTGAAAGAGAGAGACGGACGGAGAAAGAGAGAGGACAAAGAGAGGGAGAAAGAGGGAAACAGAGAGGGAGGTAGACAGATCAGGAAGTAAGAGAGGAGGGGTGTGAGAGAGATACAAGACAGAAGAGAGATGAGATAGAGATACACAGACAGGAAGAGAGATGAGATAGAGATACACAGACAGGAAGAGAGATGAGATAGAGATACACAGACATGAAGAGAGATGAGATAGAGATATTCAGACAGAAAGAGAGATGAGATGGAGATATTCAGACAGAAAGAGAGATGAGATAGATATATACAGACAGGAAGAGAGATGAGATAGAGATATTCAGACAGGAAGAGAGATGAGAGAGATATTCAGACAGGAAGAGAGATGAGATAGAGATATTCAGACAGGAAGAGCCAGAGGGTGTGCAGGAAGTGTGTCCTCACCCAGGGGACGTGTTTGTCGTCGTGCGTCAGTGTCGTGTTTGACCCAGCTCAGCACGGCTCGGTACACATCCTCCTCTGAAGGCACGTTCAGGCTGTCACTGGACACCAGGTCCAGGACCTGGGGGGGGGGGGGGACCAGACACGACGTTACACACACACACACACTCACACACACACTCACACACTCACACACACTCACACACAATAAAACTGAGCTTCCCTCCCTGCTGCCGTCACGGCAACAGGCAGGCAGGCTGGCCATGAACCAAGGATGGTTGTGAGAGTTGGAGTGAGCTCAATGACGTTGAGCTGTCAGGGTGATGCTGTCATGGCAACAGGACAGGGTGATGACTAAACCACTGTGGAGATGCTGACTGACACAAAGAGGACACCCCCCCGCCCCCCCCCCACCGCCCCCCCCCCCGCCCCCACACACAACCTACCCACACGCACTCACACAACTACTACCACACACAGATCAGGTAAGCATTATCAGCTTCAGTGTCATCAACATGAACTCCCCCCCCCCCTCCTCCCTCCCTCCCCCCCCCCCCCTCCCTCCACCCCCCCCCCCTCCCTCCACCCCCCCCCCCCTCCCCCCAGTCAGTCCTACCTGCTTCAGTGGCAGCAGCATGAACTCCTCAGTCTTGGCCACCTCTACAAGTGCTGCAGGACGTACTTGTGGGCGGACTTGAGCAGGTCACTGCAGGAGTGTGTGTCAGCAAAGGCCCCGGATCCCCAGGCAGTTAGACGGGTCCAGCTGCTCAGCAGGAACTTACAGCACGCATCCCGAACCCCATTCAGCTGCAACAGGCTGGCTGCTGGGAGCAGGGTCTGGAGGGAGGAGAGGAGAGGGGGGAGGGAGAGGAGGGAGGGAGGAGGATGAGGAGAGGAGGGAGGGAGGAGGAGAGAGGAGGGAGGGAGGGAGGAGGATGATGAGGAGAGGGGAGGAGAGGAGAGGGGGAGGAGAGAGGGAGGGAGGGAGGGAGGGAGGAAGATGAGGAGAGAGGGAGGGAGGAGGAGAGAGGGAGGGAGGGAGGGAGGGAGGAGGATGAGGAGAGAGGGAGAGAGGGAGGGAGGGAGGGAGGGAGAGGGAGGAGAGGAGAGGGGGAGGAGAGAGGGAGGGAGGGAGGAGGAGGATAAGGAGAGAGGGAGGGAGGAGGGTGAGGAGAGAGGGAGGGAGGCGGGTGAGGAGAGAGGGAGGGAGGCGGGTGAGGAGAGAGGGAGGGAGGGATTTGTGGCTTTGTGAAGCAGCTGTTTTACTTTGGTGGTAATGTGGAAGGATATCAGACTGAGAGTCCCTGTGTGCCCCCCTCCCTCCCCCTTACCTGGACGTTGCCCTCCCCCTTACCTGGAGGCCCCTCCCCCCTTACGTGGAGGTTCCCCTCCCCCTTACCTGGACGCTCCCCTCCCCCCTTACCTGGAGGCCCCTCCCCCTTACGTGGAGGTTCCCCTCCCCCTTACCTGGACGTTGCCCTCCCCCTTACCTGGAGGCCCCTCCCCCTTACCTGGACGTTCCCCTCCCCCTTACCTGGACTTTGCCCTCCCCCTTGACCTGGAGGCCCTCCCCCTTGACCTGGACGTTGCCCTCCCCCACCACGATCTCAGCAGTGTAGGCGTACTGCACCAGCTGCTCCAGGGCCTGGGGTCGATGTCATGCAGCGTGACGTGGGTCTGTCTACTCTCTGACATCTCATCTGCAGGAACCAGGCAGCAAGCTTAGAACCCACAGAACCAGGAACCAGGCAGCAAGCTTAGAAACCCACAGAACCAGACAGTGAACCAGCATGCAGATATGATCACACACAACACACACACCAACACACACCACACACACACAAGACAGCACTGGACACCTACTAGTGAACATGGCGTGGAAGTAGGGACTACAGGAGGCCAGGACCACCTAGAGAGAGAGAGGGGGGAGAGAAAGGGGGAGAGAGGGGGGGGAGAGAGAGAAGAGAGAGGGGGGAGAGAGAGAAGAGAGAGAGAGGGGGAGAGAAAGGGGGAGAGAGAGGGGCGAGAGAGAGAAGAGAGAGAGAGGGGGGAGAGAAAGGGGGAGAGGGGGGGGGAGAGAGAGAAGAGAGAGAGAGGGGGGAGAGAAAGGGGGAGAGAGGGGGGAGGGGGGGAGAGAGAGAAGAGAGAGAGAGGGGGGAGAGAAAGGGGAGAGAGAGAGAGAGAGGGTAATGTGAAAAAGAAAACAGAGAAAGTGTGTGTCTGTGTCAGTGTGTGTGTGTGTCAGTGTGTGTGTGTGTCAGTGTGTGTGTGTCAGTGTGTGTGTGTGTGTCTGTGTGTGTGTCAGTGTGTGTGTGTGTGTGTGTGTCAGTGTGTGTCTGTGTCAGTGTGTGTGTGTGTCTGTGTGTGTGTCAGTGTGTGTGTGTGTGTGTGTGTGTCAGTGTGTGTCTGTGTCAGTGGTGTGTGTGTGTCAGTGTGTGTCTGTGTCAGTGTGTGTGTGTGTCTGTGTGTCAGTGTGTGTCTGTGTGTGTCTGTGTCAGTGTGTGTCTGTGTCAGAGTGTGTGTGTGTGTGTCTGTGTGTGTGTGTCAGTGTGTGTGTGTGTGTGTGTGTGTCAGTGTGTGTGTGTGTGTGTGTCTGTGTCAGTGTGTGTGTGTGTCTGTGTGTGTGTGTGTCTGTGTGTGTGTCTGTGTCAGTGTGTGTGTGTGTGTGTGTCAGTGTGTGTCAGTGTGTGTGTGTGTCAGTGTGTTTCTGTGTCAGTGTGTGTGTGTGTCAGTGTGTGTGTGTGTCTGTGTCAAGTGTGTGTGTGTGTGTGTGTGTGTCAGTGTGTGTATGTGTGTGTGTCAGTGTCTGTGTGTGTCAGTGTGTGTGTGTGTCAGTGTGTGTGTCTGTGTCAGTGTGTATGTGTGTGTGTCAGTGTGTGTGTGTGTCAGTGTGTGTGTGTGTCAGTGTGTGTGTCTGTGTCAGTGTGTGTCAGTGTGTGTGTCTGTGTCAGTGTGTGTGTGTGTGTGTCAGTGTGTGTCAGTGTGTGTCTGGCAGAGAGCAGCAGGTGGCCACGCCCACCTTGTGAGCCTTGATCTCCTTATTGGCCACGTGCAGCACGATGTCACACAGGAGGCTCCGCTGCCGCATCCTGTTCATGGACAGAAGAGTCATGGTAGTGCCGCTTGGAGTTATGGGAGATGCTGTGGCCGTCACGGTTCATCAGCTGCATGCCTCCCCCCTCCATCATGCCTCCTGCCTGGGGAGACTGTGCTGCCTGCCTGGGCCTCTGTCTGGAGGGCTGAAACACACACACACATATCAGATAACGATAAATGAATATATAAGGTTAAATATATATAATATAAATATATAACACACAAACTAAGATGGTTTTACAAAGCTCCTTTTCCCCCTTGATAGACGCACAATCACAATGTCACCAAACGCAGCACCAGTCCTGACGGTCTGTGTGTCTAACCTCAAGGATAACAACTGACTTGGCACCTGCTGAAAGCAATCATCGTCATGGTGACAGTTCTACCTGTCCTGGTAACTATGGCACCGAGTGCTATCAGGAAGACGAGGGGGGGATGAGGGGGGGGGGAGGCTGTAGTTTTAACGGTGGACACATCACTGTGAGACGCCCGCTGTCACAGTAGTTAGCGTGTGAATCTGTGGCTTGACTGTAGCTTGTTAACTGCTGCTGTGATATGAGAGTTCTTCCACCTATTAAAAAAAAAACTAACAACTGAAACTAAAAGGAAACAGTGAAAAACAGCAGGAGAGCCAAGTCTGGTTCCAGCAGCCAGAAACTTCACATGAGTTTAATCAAGCTCATGTTTCCAGTTTAAACAGGACAGCAGCTCTTGAATCTTTCATTAGGAGGTTAGGGGGGTGGGGTGAGGGAGGGGGGGGGGGGATATTCCAGAGCTGCTTCAGTGTTGTGGTTGCAAACCAGGCCAGGTGAAGTCTGGTGAGGGTTAGAGATGAACTCTGTGGGGGGGGGGAGAGGCTGTGTGCGTGAGCATTAGAACACCGGGACATTCTCCATCGTGACATCACTTCCTGCGCCCCTGTCCACTTTTAGAATGTTGCATCAGTTCTAAATTCCTTTCCTTCTTTGTTCTAATATTCCTCCCAGCTGCAGTGTTCTAATGAATATGAGCATTCCAACGTTCTAACGAGTGTTCCGTATATGACCACCACCCAGTGTTCTAATGACATGTTCCACTTGAACTGCAGCGTTCTAATGAATACGAGTATTACCTTGTGAATGCGCGTGGGCAACCTGACACTATTGAGCCAGAAGGCCAGCGCAGGGTGGGGTGTGTGTGTGTGGGGGGGGGGGGGTCGGTGGCACCCTGAGCAAACACCAGGATCTGTTGATACGGTACAAGTCTCACAAACTGTATTCATGGCCAAGGCTGTTGCTGTGCTTGGGCTGTTTCTGTGGGGAACATTTTAAATACATCTGCATTGGAATAGGACTGAGACAAGCAGAATAGAAAACAAATCCGATCATTGGTTTGATCCAACTCTAGAATCTAGGTACAGTGGCCAATGAGAGGGTTAGCCTCTGGAGCTGGCTAGCCTGGATAACCTAACCGCTCAAATCCTAGCTAGCTAGCCAAGTTAGCGAACAAAAAACTCTTAATCTAGCTCTTTAATCGAGGTAGATCCATCAGTGAGGGAGCTCAATAATCTAGATCTATGATTCAATTCTACCCATTATTCTCTATAATCTAGATCAGCCATCCCAACACACACTTCATTCAGATCAGCTTTCAAGGCTATTGAAGACATCAGAGACAGACGGTCCATCATCATCAGCTCCTCAGTGAGCAGAGACAGTGAAGAGGTTAGATAACAGGGATGAAGCTACCAGAAGAGGAGCTCATTAACCCTTCATCACTCATATTAACCTACAATCTTTACTTCCCCAATACCAAATACACTTCTACAATCTAGAACCATTCAATAGTTTAAATTCTATAATCTAGTCACCTTTCCCCCCTGGAACATGTTGTGGTGTCTAAGAGGAACACGGTTCTACCACAGGGTTCTACCACAGGGTTCTACCACAGGGTTCTACCACAGAGTTCTACCACAGGGTTCTACCACAGAGTTCTACCACAGGGTTCTACCACAGGTGATGTTCTACCACAGGGTTCTACCACAGGGTTCTACCACAGAGTTCTACCACAGAGTTCTACCACAGGTGATGTTCTACCACAGGGTTCTACCACAGGTGATGTTCTACCACAGAGTTCTACCACAGGGTTCTACCACAGGTGATGTTCTACCACAGAGTTCTACCACAGGTGATGTTCTACCACAGGGTTCTACCACAGGGTTCTACCACAGGTGATGTTCTACCACAGGTGATGTTCTACCACAGAGTTCTACCACAGGTGATGTTCTACCACAGGTGATGTTCTACCACAGGTGATGTTCTATCACAGAGTTCTACCCCAGGTGATGTTCTACCCCAGGTGATGTTCTACCCCAGGTGATGTTCTACCCCAGGTGATGTTCTACCACAGGTGATGTAGCTCTGGTCCACCAAGCCCCACCTCCCCTCCAGCACTGTTCCGTTCACGAGACCCACACATGCTGCATCTTTATCTCAACATCCCACAAACCTTCATCCCTCAATACAAATATTAGGAAGCCACAAAACCATGTCATACGTCACGGGCCACAGTTCATCACAGTACAGTACACACAGACACACAGACACACACAGACACTCACACGCAGACACACACAGACACTCACACGCAGACACACACAGACACTCACACGCAGACACACACACAGACACACACACACAGACACACACACAGACACTCACAGACACACACACAGACACACAGACACACACACAGACACTCACAGACACACAGACACACACAGACACACTCACAGACACTCACAGACACACACAGACACACACAGACACACACAGACACTCACACGCAGACACACACAGACACTCACACGCAGACACACACAGACACTCACACGCAGACACACACACAGACACACACACACAGACACACACACAGACACTCACAGACACACACACAGACACACAGACACACACACAGACACTCACAGACACACAGACACACACAGACACACTCACAGACACTCACAGACACACACAGACACACACAGACACACACAGACACACACACAGACACACACAGACACACACACAGACGCACACAGACACACACACAGACACATACAGACACAGACAGACACACACACAGACACACACACAGACGCACACAGACACACTCACAGACACACTCACAGACGCACACAGACACACACAGACACACTCACAGACGCACACACACGGTTCCCAGCATGTGACAGTAACACATCAGGCTCATGTTTAAATCCCCTCGGCTGACGAGCGTTTGTCATCTGTTAACCTCTGTTATCATGTGTTATCCTCTGTTGTCATCTGTTATCCTCTGTTATCATGTGTTATCCTCTGTTGTCATCTGTTAACCTCTGTTATCATGTGTTATCCTCTGTTGTCATCTGTTAACCTCTGTTATCATGTGTTATCCTCTGTTGTCATCTGTTATCCTCTGTTATCATGTGTTATCCTCTGTTGTCATCTGTTATCCTCTGTTATCATGTGTTATCCTCTGTTGTCATCTGTTAACCTCTGTTATCATGTGTTATCTTCTGTTGTCATCTGTTATCATGTGTTATCCTCTGTTGTCATCTGTTATCCTCTGTTATCATGTGTTATCCTCGGTTATCATCTGTTATCCTCTGTTATCATGTGTTATCATGCACCAGAGTCACACCAGCCCTTCTCCCCATCACAGCAAGGTTCACAGTGCATCTCCCTTACTGACTCAGCACAAACTAATGAGTCCAGACATGCAGACATCGTTTCTATCAAAGACAACGTTTTGTCTTTTTAAAATGCGTATTGGTGTCTTGTTACCCCTTTCTGTGATGCCCCCCCCCCCCCCCCCCCCTCCCCCCAAACCATCTCTAATAACAGCATTAAACCCCCATCATGCCACGGTGAATAAACATGACAGTTATACCGGTGATATCTGGCGCTTTCGTCTTCTTCCTGTCTCCGTTTATACCGAGATGGAAGACAGTCGGTGTTTAATATCCAGACATGTTCTCGGTCTTATTCCCAGCTGCTGGATCCTGCTCGTTCCCCTGCTCGTTCTGCTCGGTGGCGGATGATGCAAACTGCACGAGCCCCGACAGCAGTGCTTAAGGTGGAGCGCGTGCCTGAAGAAAGGATGCCCGCGAGCCCACACTGCAATCAAACACATCGAATTTGGAAGCGGAAAAACACATTAGAAAGATTTCCCCGGTAACTGTGACATGCACAGCTGATCATGAATTAAATGCAGAAGACATAACCGTTTTTTTTCTTCCTCCACGGTGCTCGTGACGACCTTAAATGACCAGCTGGAGGACCGAACACTGGACAATTAAACGCGCGTGACATCATGCATGACATGCCTCCTCATCAGACAATCAATAATCATATCTGGCTAGAATGGCTGCATCTGCAACACCCACTGCATGATAGCTTTAGCTCTGCTTGATAGGAAACACTGGGAAATAAAACGTATTCAACCAATCATTGGTTTGTGTCTTCTGTACAAGTCTGCGTGGTCGAAGGATTTAAATCACGAGAGAACATTTGCAGTAAACCTTGAAATGCATCAGCAGGAAAAACAAACAAACGAACATCTACAGAGAGGTGCAGAAAAGACAGACCAGAAGCACCTTTTCTCTTTCTGTTTGCAGTCTGTCCGGTTCTAATGTGACCGGATGATCAAAGATCAGAGACTTCGAAGAGGGATTATCTGGCGCGTGTTTACTAAAATAGAGAATCTACTCTGATGTTTCTGAACATGCATATCTTACCTGCAGCCAGGGGGTAGAGGGGCTGGGGGGTGGAGGTAACTACGGTCAATTTGCCCCAAAATATCCCCTCTCGCTGCCACCAGAAACTAAAACATGAGGGATCGTGATGGTGTCACGTGACACAAAACAAGGAGCGGTGGAGGGGAGGGTTGCCAAGTTGGTAGATTAAACCCCCATTTCAGGTGTCTAAGTAATGAAAAATGCAAGGCCATATATTAAACGTGTCAATCATTGCCACCCTACTCTGAGCTAACTAATTAAATTCCGCAATGATAAATGCCAGGAGCCTATTTTGTCTGACTTGTGTGGTTCTTGCTTGCCGGTAGGGGGCAGTGTGGGTCCATGTGTGAAGGTTTGGGTGTGGGTGTGCGCTGTACCCCATGGTTCTACCGTGGAGGATCTAGGGTGGGTGGAGGACAGGGAAGCTGTTCCCAGGCTGTCAGCTGTGACACATGTCCGCTGGGGTTCCTCCAGGATGGAGGAGAACTGATCTTTTGAAATAGATCCGTTAGACAAGGTTTATTTATTTAACTACTATTAATGGTATAGTTTATAACTTAGGGTACATTCATATTCTTGTCGTTATAGCAAGCAAAATGTGTACCATGTTTAAAACGTTGAACTGTTATTACATTACTGAACAGATGGTGGTCTTAAGATGAAAGAAAATGTTGAATATGAGCAGTCACAGTAAATGTAACTTTAACCACTGGAAGATAACTTTAAAGTCCACTGTTTTATATGTTAGTATATATATGAAGCATTTTAAGGTTGATGGACTCATAACAGCAGCAGTTCTCTAGTTGCACGGACCGCCCTCCCCATCCGCGCGCTCTTATCCTTTCCAGTAGCAGCGCGCGCTCAGCAGTGAGTGCGGACCCCTTCTGTGGACCCCTGGACCCCTTCTGTGGACCCCTGGACCCCTTCTGCGGACCCCTGGACCCCTTCTGCGGACCCCTGGACCCCTTCTGTGGACCCCTTCTGTGGACCCCTGGACCCCTTCTGTGGACCCCTTCTGTGGACCCCTGGACCCCTTCTGTGGACCCCTTCTGTGGACCCCTGGACCCCTTCTGCGGACCCCTGGACCCCTTCTGCGGACCCCTGGACCCCTTCTGCGGACCCCTGGACCCCTTCTGTGGACCCCTGGACCCCTTCTGCGGACCCCTGGACCCCTTCTGTGGACCCCTGGACCCCTTCTGCGGACCCCTGGACCCCTTCTGCGGACCCCTGGACCCCTGCTACGGACCCCTGCTGAGGAACATGAAGTCAGCTCATCACCTGAACACTCCCTACAGTCGGCAGAGAGTCAGAGGTACGACTTCATCCTACTTTACACGTTACGACCTGACTCTGATGTTTTAGTGGATGGTTATTATAGGTTAGACATCTTCATACTTCTTTAAAGATAAGGACAGGAAGTACAAAACAAGTTGACAAGTCATGCGTAGCCGTTCTGTGGCATGATGATAGTTGACGGGTTGGGATTCGAACCGTGATCTGCAGTGTCTGAACAGGTTGAAGCAGCACTGAGTGGGGTCAGTTGGTCAGTTGGTCAGTTGCAGTCTTCTGTCAGGTCATGCTGATGGTGAGACGCATCGCTCAGACAGGTGGAGCTATGACAGTTAATAGTTGCGTTCCTTTGTAAACGTAAGAATTGATGTTATTGATTATGCATGACTCTGAGGACAGTAGAAAGATAGAGATAAAGAATTAAGTTGAAACCATGCCAACCTCTTTACCTTGTTTTAAGCATGCCGTAGTCTGTGGTGTTACATATTTTGGGGTGATTCCGGGACATCCGGTTAAATCCCGACAGGATGACCATCAACTCCGTCCCGGTAAATGAGAAGGGTGCGGATTAACGGACAGGGGTCCGTTTATAACGGACCGTTCAGAAGATCAAGTTTGGGGGTTTTGAGTTCGGTGTTCTCGGTAAAGATACAAGCACCCCAAAGCATGAGAGAGAAGGATGGAAAGATCTAGGTATTATTCAGTTATTCATTGACATCAGACGCTTTCATCCAAAGCGACTTCCAAGATATAGCTTTTTATAAAGAGCCCACGATATATACAGTGTTTCTGTTACTCCACTAAAACCACCAGCGGATCAATTCCTGTCTCATGCTGAGAGCCATGTAGAGGGGGGAAACTAGAAGGGGGCAACGAGACAAAATATAGAATTTTCAATCACCTTTGACTTCCAATTGTGGAATTGGAATCGAGGATACGAGGTAGATTAGAAAGACTGGAATATCTACTTTCTGAGAGGGGGTGTGGGTGTGGGGGTGGGGGTGGGGGGGATAGAAACCTTCAGTCATTATCCAGGATGACCGTGGAATTATAACACTAACGTTCAATGATAAAGTCCTTGGTCTCCCAGCCTCTTTGTTATCCAGGGTGGTCTGCCTCGAAACCTGCCTGGACACCCATACCCTGAACCCCTCAGTGTGTGTGTGTGTGTGTGTGGCAGAGTGTGTGTCTTTTTGGAACACACTGGCCCAGTCCAGCAGCTGTTTGGATGTATAAATAGGAGTTGTGATGACTGCTTTAGTCCCAAAACTCTTTCACAATCTTGCCAAGCCTCCATGCCTGAGAGAGCAGGCTTATTCTGGGTTACGGAGCTCTGAAGCTGGACCCCCCCTGTCACCTGATGCTCATCCAGATCCAGAGGAAGGAGGTATGGAGGGGGAGAGGATGGAGGGAGTGAGGCAAGGAGGGGGGAGCGAGGGAGGGAATGGACGGATAGGTGGATGGATGGTTCATGGGATGGGGTCTCTGTCTCTCTCTCTGTCAGCATCTTTGTCTCTCTGTCTCTGCCTCTCTCTGTCTCTCTCTCTCTGTCAGTATCTCCCCCTCCCTCCCCCCCTCCCTCCCCCCCCTCCCTCCCTCCCTCCCTCCCTCCCTCCCCCCCCCTCCCTCCCTCCCTCCCTCCCCTCCCCCCCCTCCCTCCCTCCCCTCCCCCCCTCCCTCCCTCCCTCCCTCTCTCCCTCCCTCCCCCCTCCCTCCCTCCCTGGGACCAGCAGCAGGATCAGGGTTTAATCCTGCAGTGTTGGATGCTGGTGGCCTGAAGATGCTGTTGGAGTGAGCGTGCGGTTTAGGAGACTTCAGGGGCGTCTTGCTTCCTTGGCAGAGTAACAGCCTGTGGAAGAAAGAGAGTGGGGGTATCTCTGTGGTCCCAGCCTTGGTGGGGAACTGCCCCAGGGGCAACAGAGCCTGGCAGAGCTCCAGACCGAGGGGGCTATTTTGGGACTTAGCGATGGGAAACTTAGCAGGCCTGTAATAACTCATCCAGCAATGTCCTCAGAGAGAGAAAAACCCTGTAAACAAAACACTGGACTGCTCATTTCTTTATTTCCCTCCCTCCCTCTATCCCACTCTCCCCTCCTTCCCTCCCTCTATCCCACTCTCCCCTCCTTCCCTCCCTCTATCCCACTCTCCCCTCCTTCCCTCCCTCTATCCCACTCTCCCCTCCTTCCCTCCCTCTATCCCACTCTCCCCTCCTTCCCTCCCTCTATCCCACTCTCCCCTCCTTCCCTCCCTCTATCCCACTCTCCCCTCCCTCTCTATCCCACTCTCCCCTCCCTCTCTATCCCACTCTCCCCTCCCTCTCTATCTCCCTCTCTATCCCACTCTCCCCTCCCTCTCTATCTCCCTCTCTATCCCACTCTCCCCTCCCTCTCTATCTCCCTCTCTATCCCACTCTCCCCTCCCTCTCTATCTCCCTCTCTATCCCACTCTCCCCTCCCTCTCTATCTCCCTCTCTATCCCACTCTCCCCTCCCTCTCTATCCCACTCTCCCCTCCCTCTCTATCTCCCTCTCTATCCCACTCTCCCCTCCCTCTCTATCTCCCTCTCTATCCCACTCTCCCTCTCTCTTTCTTTCTCTTTCTTTCTCTCACTCTTTCTTATTCTTTCCCCCCTACTCCGAAATCACCCTCCCTTTCCCTCCACTTATGATTTATGAAGCCAATCTCCAGTGAAGAAGTCATCCTTATGTTACCATAACAACATTAATCAGATTGTTCTATGCTCTGGCGTATCGTGTTCTAATTAGCGTTCCGGTAATCAAAGCAGAATCCCCTTCCAGCTTCTCCTGCACACGAGCAGGGCATTAAGGAACCATCCATCCAGATCTGGAGAACAAACTCTCTGAAAGGAACCATGTTCTCTGCAGATCCACTTTTGCCTTTGTTTACGTCCAACAATGGCTTATTTTTACCCTGCGGATCCACGGGACAGGAAGTGGCTGCAGGGAACAGAGGAAGAGAAGCCTCCTTCCTGGTTCTTCCTGAACACTACTGCCCTCTCTCCTCTACTGCCCTCTCTCCTCTACTGCCCTCTCTCCTCTACTGCCCTCTCTCCTCTACTGCCCTCTCTCCTCTACTGCCCTCTCTCCTCTACTGCCCTCTCTCCTCTACTGCCCTCTCTCCTCTACTGCCCTCTCTCCTCTACTGCCCTCTCTCCTCTACTGCCCTCTCTCCTCTACTGCCCTCTCTCTCTCTACTGCCCTCTCTCCTCTACTGCCCTCTCTCCTCTACTGCCCTCTCTCCTCTACTGCCCTCTCTCCTCTAATGCCCTTTCTCCTCTACTGCCCTCTCTCTACTGCCCTCTCTCCTCTACTGCCCTCTCTCCTCTACTGTCCTCTCTCCTCTACTGCCCTTTCTCCTCTACTGCCCTCTCTCCTCTACTGTCCTCTCTCTACTGCCCTCTCTCCTCTACTGCCCTCTCTCCTCTACTGTCCTCTCTCCTCTACTGCCCTTTCTCCTCTACTGCCCTCTCTCCTCTACTGTCCTCTCTCTACTGCCCTCTCTCCTCTACTGCCCTCTCTCCTCTGCTGCCCTCTCTCCTCTACTGTCCTCTCTCTACTGCCCTCTCTCCTCTACTGCCCTCTCTCCTCTACTGTCCTCTCTCTACTGCCCTCTCTCCTCTACTGCCCTCTCTCCTCTACTGCCCTCTCTCCTCTACTGCCCTCTCTCCTCTACTGCCCTCTCTCCTCTACTGCCCTCTCTCCTCTACTGCCCTCTCTCCTCTACTGCCCTCTCTCCTCTACTGCCCTCTCTCCTCTACTGCCCTCTCTCCTCTACTGCCCTCTCTCTCTCTACTGCCCTCTCTCCTCTACTGCCCTCTCTCCTCTACTGCCCTCTCTCCTCTACTGCCCTCTCTCCTCTAATGCCCTTTCTCCTCTACTGCCCTCTCTCTACTGCCCTCTCTCCTCTACTGCCCTCTCTCCTCTACTGTCCTCTCTCCTCTACTGCCCTTTCTCCTCTACTGCCCTCTCTCCTCTACTGTCCTCTCTCTACTGCCCTCTCTCCTCTACTGCCCTCTCTCCTCTACTGTCCTCTCTCCTCTACTGCCCTTTCTCCTCTACTGCCCTCTCTCCTCTACTGTCCTCTCTCTACTGCCCTCTCTCCTCTACTGCCCTCTCTCCTCTGCTGCCCTCTCTCCTCTACTGTCCTCTCTCTACTGCCCTCTCTCCTCTACTGCCCTCTCTCCTCTACTGTCCTCTCTCTACTGCCCTCTCTCCTCTACTGCCCTCTCTCCTCTACTGTCCTCTCTCTACTGCCCTCTCTCCTCTACTGTCCTCTCTCTACTGCCCTCTCTCCTCTACTGCCCTCTCTCTACTGCTCTCCTGCCTCTACTACCCTCCTGGCTCTACTGCCCTCTCTACTGTGTGTGTCACAGCCTTGTGTGTGTGTGTGTCACAGCCTTGTGTGTGTGTGTGTCCCAGCCTTGTGTGTGTGGGTGTCACTGCCTTGTGTGTGTGTGTGTGTGTGTCCCAGCCTTTTGTGTGTGTGTGTGTGTGTGTGTGTCACAGCCTTGTGTGTGTGTGTGAACAGTGCATCCGTCTGTTCATTAGATGGGAGCAAAGTTCCGGTAAATATTGATGTTTCTGTTTCTCATCAATATTTACATTTTGCAGCTCCTAGTAGGCGACCTGGTGACCTGTTGTTTTTTCAAACAGTTTAAGATACATTAGCCATACCCCTTCATGGCTTTCTGTGTGATAGTGAGTGTGTGAGTGTGTGTGTGTGTGAGTGTGAGTGAGTGTGAGTGAGTGTGTGTGTTTGTTTGTTTTGGGGGTCTGGTGGAGACAGTGTGTGTGTGGGCAGACTGTTGTTCCATCATGAATGATGATGGCCAGGGTCATGTGACGACCTGTGACATCATGAAACATGGAACTGGCTTCTTCTGAGCTGGCAGAGATATAACCAGTACCCCAGTCTATGTAGACCTCCTGTACAGGCCGTCTATGTAGACCTCCTGTACTGGCCAGTCTATGTAGACCTCCTGTACAGGCCAGTCTATGTAGACCTCCTGTACAGGCCAGTCTATGTAGACCTCCTGTACTGGCCAGTCTATGTAGACCTCCTGTACAGGCCAGTCTATGTAGACCTCCTGTACTGGCCAGTCTATGTAGACCTC
>CM059320.1:16852367-16859867 GCA_030340685.1 Protosalanx chinensis | reverse complement strand
AACTATTTATAGTTCTACTACTAGAGATAGAGAGAGAGATAGAGAGATAGAGACAGAGAGACAGAGAGAGAGAGAGAGACAGAGAGAGAGAGAGAGAGAGAGAGAGATAGAGAGAGAGAGACAGAGAGAGAGAGAGAGATAGAGAGAGAGAGAGACAGAGAGAGACAGAGAGAGACAGAGAGAGACAGAGAGATATGGAGGTCAGAAACACGAGGGCAGGCGTGAGGAGGAGGGAGGAGATGGTGAAGATCCTGTGGAATGTAGGAGACAGGAAGTGTCTCTCCTGGTCTAACCTGGTCCTGGTCTATCCTGGTCCTGGTCTAACCTGGTCCTGGTCTATCTTGGTCCTGGTCTATCCTGGTCCTGGTCTATCTTGGTCCTGGTCTATCCTGGTCCTGGTCTCAGTAAATACACTTTGAAAGGTTCCTCTGTTCTCTTCCTACAAGCTTCCTGCTTTTGTCTCTACCACATAGAGCTCCACACACCACAGTAAACACTCTGTTGTTTTACCTAGGCTGTGTGTGTGTGTGTGTGTGCGTGCGTGCTGTCAGATTGCATAATTTATCTGGATCACAGACTTTAAAAAATGTATCAAGTTTGGCTTTTACTGTAATATTAATGTGTGTTGTCAGCTGGCGTGTCTCTGTTACTGGGAATAAGGCGACTCCAGTTAGCAATAATGCAGCACTGCTGTGGCTTCTACTGTATTCTTATAGTCTTCTACATTCCTTTCTATCGTATTCTACTCCAATTCTATCTTCTCTGTTTCAACAGAATAAGGCTGCCCAATATAGCCCCTGTATATAAATATTATAATACTCATTCTGTTATGTTTTGTTCTCTGCTGAGATTGGAATACCATGGTGCATTGTTTCATAAACGTTGATTTTTATTGTCTTCCTGACTGCGCTGCTCTCACCCCTCCTCCCTCTCTGCTCTCTCCACCTGTCTCACTGCTCTCCCTTCCTGTCTCTCTGCTCACCACTCCTGTCTCTCCTCTCCCCTGTCTCTCTCCTGTCTCTCCTCTCTCCTGTCTCTCTCCTTTCTCTCTCCTGTCTCTCCTGTCTCTCTCCTCTCTCCTGTCTCTCTCCTGTCTCAGTCCTGTCTCTCTCCTCTCTCCTGTCTCTCTCCTTTCTCTCTCCTGTCTCTCTCCTTTCTCTCTCCTTTCTCTCTCCTTTCTCTCTCCTTTCTCTCTCCTTTCTCTCTCCTTTCTCTCTCCTTTCTCTCTCCTCTCTCTCTCCTTTCTCTCTCCTCTCTCCTGTCTCTCCTCTTTCCTGTCCCTCTCCTGTCTCTCCTCTTTCCCGTCTCTCTCCTGTCTCTCCTCTCTCCTCTATCTCTCCTGTCTCTCTGCTGCCCTCCTGCAGGAACGTTCTGTAACCGCACCTGGATGGTTGGCTGTGTTGGGGAGACTCCCCCCCTGGCACAGTCACCCAGCTCTGCCAGAGTACTTCCAGGACTTTGACCCTGCTGGTGAGACCCATCACACTGACCCTTGACCCCTTCATAACCCCTTTATAACCCTCCACGACCCCTTCATGACCCTGAGCTTAACCCTGTGTGTGTGTGTGTGTGTGTACAGAGAGGGTGACCAAGGTGTGTAATTCTGATGGACAGTGGTTTCGTCACCCAGAGAGCAACCGTGTCTGGTCCAACTACACCCAGTGTCAGATTTACACCAAGGGGAAGCTGGAGGTGGGACTGACATGGGAGGATGATGGAGGATGGATGGATGGTGGATGGATGGTGGATGGATGATGGATGGATGGTGGATGGATGATGATGGATGATGGATGGATGATGGATGATGGATGGATGATGGATGGATGATGGATGATGGATGGATGATGGATGAATGATGGATGATGGATGGATGATGGATGGATGATGGATGGATGGTGGATGGATGGATGGATGATGGATGGATGATGGTGGATGATGGATGGATAATGGATGGATGATAGATGGATGGATGATGGATGGATGATGATGATGGATGGATGATGGATGGATAATGGATGATGGATGGATGGATGATGGATGGATGGATGATGGATGGATGATGGATGGATGGAGTGATTGAATACTTTTGGAATGTCACTTAGGATAAACCGTCTGCTAAACAATAAAAAATGCTTCTGATGCTGTGTCCCCTGTTCCTCAGCTGGCCTACAGCCTTTACTACATGGCCATCGTGGGACACGTCCTGTCAATCATCTCCCTCCTCATCTCTCTCATCATCTTCTCCTACTTCAAGTGAGTAGGAAGCACACCTCTAGTGGTCAGTGGTGGCATTGCACCAGGGCCTCTACAGCCATGTGTTTGGATCTGCTTCTAACTCTCTGATCTCTCTGCTCTCTCTGCTCTCTCTGATCTCTCTGATCTCTCTGATCTCTCTGATCTCTCTGCTCTCTCTGATCTCTCTGATCTCTCTGCTCTCTCTGCTCTCTCTGATCTCTCTGCTCTCTCTGCTCTCTCTGATCTCTCTGCTCTCTCTGATCTCTCTGATCTCTCTGCTCTCTCTGCTCTCTCTGATCTCTCTGATCTCTCTGCTCTCTCTGCTCTCTCTGCTCTCTCTGCTCTCTCTGATCTCTCTGATCTCTCTGATCTCTCTGCTCTCTCTGATCTCTCTGCTCTCTCTGATCTCTCTGATCTCTCTGCTCTCTCTGATATCTCTGATCTCTCTGCTCTCTCTGCTCTCTCTGCTCTCTCTGATCTCTCTGATCTCTCTGCTCTCTCTGATCTCTCTGATCTCTCTGCTCTCTTTGCTCTCTCTGATCTCTCTGCTCTCTCTGCTCTCTCTGATCTCTCTGCTCTCTCTGATCTCTCTGATCTCTCTGCTCTCTCTGCTCTCTCTGCTCTCTCTGATCTCTCTGCTCTCTCTGCTCTCTCTGCTCTCTCTGCTCTCTCTGATCTCTCTGATCTCTCTGATCTCTCTGCTCTCTCTGATCTCTCTGCTCTCTCTGATCTCTCTGATCTCTCTGCTCTCTCTGATATCTCTGCTCTCTCTGCTCTCTCTGATCTCTCTGCTCTCTCTGATCTCTCTGATCTCTCTGCTCTCTCTGCTCTCTCTGATCTCTCTGCTCTCTCTGATCTCTCTGCTCTCTCTGATCTCTCTGCTCTCTCTGATCTCTCTGATCTCTCTGATCTCTCTGATCTCTCTGATCTCTCTGATCTCTCTGCTCTCTCTGCTCTCAGGAGTCTGAGCTGCCAGAGAGTCTCTCTTCATAAGAACACGTTCTTCTCCTTCATCCTGAACTCCATCCTCACCATCATCTGGCTGACAGCTGTGGCTAACAACCAGCAGATGGTGGCCAGCAACCCAGTAAGTACAGGACCATCAGGGAGGCAGGTGGCTGAGTGGTTAGGGAATCAGGCTAGTAATCAGAATGTTGCCGGTTCGATTCCGGCCGTGCTAAATGTCATTGTAGGACAATGGGCAAGGCACATCACCCTACACCCTCCCTCTCTCCCTCCCTCTCTCCCTCCCTCTCTCCTCCCTCCCTCCCTCCCTCTCTCCCCCCTGCAGCTCAGCTGTAAGCTCCTGTCGGTGCTGACTCTCTACATGTTTGGCTGCACCTACTTCTGGATGCTGTGTGAGGGGATCTACCTGCACACACTCATCATCGTGGCTGTGTTTGTAGGAGAACAGCAACTCTGCTGGTACTATGTCCTGGGATGGGGTAAGTGTGTGTGTGTGGGTGTGTGTATGTGTGTGTGAGTGTGTGTGTACGCAGGTGTAAGTGTGTGAGTGAGTGTGTGTGTAATGCAATTTACTATTATGGTGTTTCTTTTGATGTCATGAAACTCCTCTCTCCCCCCCTCCCCCTTGTCTGCCCCTGTCTGCCCCTCTCTCCCCCTCTCCTCCCCCTCCAGTCTTCCCCATTGTTCCAGCGATCACGTACGGTGTGGCTCGTGGCCTCTTCTACAACGACAAGTAACGTCTCGCCTTCCTGCCCCCTCCTGCCCCCTCCTGCCCCCCTCCTACCCCCTCCTACCCCCTCCTGCCCCCCTCCTACCCCCTCCTACCCCCTCCTGCCCCCTCTCCTACCCCTCCTGCCCCCCCTCCTGCTATGGCTACATGTCATACAGTGGGTGGATGTGTGTGTGTGTCTTCATGTGTCTCTGTGTGTTTTTCTCAGGTGCTGGATTGGCTCAGATACCTACCTGGTCTACATCATTCATGGGCCCATCCATGCTGCCCTGCTGGTGAGGACTGCTGTGGGGACACACACACACACACATACACCTCTACAAACAGAAAAACACACACGCTCTCACTTACTGTCGAATCAGTAATCTTACTCCTCCCCCTTTACTCTTTCTCTCTCTCCCCCTCTCGTTCTCCCCCTCCCTCCCTCCCTCCCTCCCACCCTCCCTCCCTCCCACCCTCCCTCCCTCCCTCCCTCCCACCCTCCCTCCCTCCCTCCCTCCCTCCCTCCCACCCTCCCTCAGGTGAACCTGTTTTTCCTCCTCAACATCATGCGTGTTCTGATCACCAAGCTGAAGGTGACCCACAGTGCTGAGTCCAACACCTACATGAAGGCAGTGAGGGCCACCCTCATCCTGGTGCCCCTGCTGGGGGCTCAGTTCATCCTGGTGCCCAAGAGGCCGGAGGGACGCCTCACCAGACCCATCTACGACTCCATCATGCACATCTTTGCACACTTCCAGGTATGAGGGGGCCCGAGGTGGAGGGAGGGAGGGGCAGAGGAGGAGGGAGAGTGGGTAGGAGGAGAGTGGGAGGAGGGTGGTAGAGGGATGGAGAGAGAGGGAGGAGGGTGGTGAGTAGAGGAATACAAATTATAATTTTTAGATATATTATTTCTTCCCTTTTTCCTTTTCAGGGTCTTCTGGTGGCAATTATATTCTGTTTCTGCAACTCTGAGGTAGGTACTGACCCACTGCATCTGAAAGCTTGCATGACAATGGCCGACTATGATTATAAATGTAAATAAGGAGTTATCTCCTTTGACAGAATCATCCTTCTACTCCTGTTTGGTGAAGCGTATATCAGTGTGTTAACTTCTGACTTGACTGGTTTCCATTTATATCAGGGTGATAAAACACTAATGATCGTGCTGTGAAGCATAGCAGGAAACTGGGTCTTGTCACTGTAGAATCCCAAAAAATGACAAGATGGGAACTTTAAACCTTCTACAAACGGAAAGCTGTTTTCTGATGGAGGTAGAGAGGCAGGGAGGATGGGTGAAGGTAGAGAGGCAGGGAGGATGGGTGGAGGTAGAGAGACAGGGAGGATGGGTGAAGGTAGAGAGGCAGGGAGGATGGGTGGAGGTAGAGAGACAGGGAGGATGGGTGAAGGTAGAGAGGCAGGGAGGATGGGTGAAGGTAGAGAGACAGGGAGGATGGGTGAAGGTAGAGAGACAGGGAGGATGGGTGGAGGTAGAGAGACAGGGAGGATGGGTGAAGGTAGAGAGGCAGGGAGGATGGGTGAAGGTAGAGATACAGGGAGGATGGGTGGAGGTAGAGAGGCAGGGAGGATGGGTGGAGGTAGAGAGACAGGGAGGATGGGTGGAGGTAGAGAGACAGGGAGGATGGATGGGTCTTGTCTATAATCTTACCAAAACAGGAAGACTGAGAAACTCCTGTAAGATACGATTGAGTCATAAGTCGTTTTTTTTCCATCTTGTTTGGTGGTACGATAATGTCATTATGAAGTGAGAAGCTTCTGTATAACCATGTATGACATTCTACACTCATAGGTAATGTCATTCAGTACAGCAAGTGTTATGATAATGTAATTACAACGTTAGAACGGCGTCGTATAACTAGAGGAAGGACATTCAGAAGTCATGAGCCGTGAACTATAACAGGTGCACCAGGCACCAAGGTAATACAAATCAGGTCATGTCAACAATGTAACGTAACGGTTCGATTCCCAGCTGTGCCAACTGACATTGTGTCCTTGGGCAAGGCACTTCACCCTACTTGCCTCAGGGTGGAATGTCCCTGTACTTCAGCAGTCGCTCTGGATAAGAGCGTCTGCTAAATGACCAAATGTAAATCTAACATGTGACCCCTCCTCCCTGCCAACCCCCTCCTCCTCCCCCTCCTCCTCCCTCCTCACTCCTCCTCCCCCCCTCCCTCCTCCTCCCCCCTCCTCCCCCCTCCTCCCTCCTCCTCCCCCCTCCCTCCTCCTCCTCCTCCCTCCTCCTCCTTCCTCCTCCCCCCTCCTCCATCCTCCTCCCTCCTCCTCCCTCCTCCTCCCCCCTCCTCCTCCCTCCTCCTCCCCCCTCCCAGGTTCAGACGGTCCTCAGGCGACAGTGGGCCCAGGTTAAGTCAGGCTGGGGTTTGACCCCCATCAGCTTAGACTCACACTCCAACTATCACACCAACTCTGTCACTGAGACGAGCCGAGCGACCATCTACCACGACCGCTACGACCACGGCCAGGCCCAGAAGGACCACACTCTTCTCCCAGCGCCGCAAGCTAACGGCCAGAGCAACGGCAAGCAGCTCGCCACCGGGAACGGAGAGGCGGAGCCGAACCCGCAGATCCTGGAGACCACCGAGATCTGACGTCACTTCCTGTTTATCGCTCGCATCACTTCCAGGGAGACGGAATGTGATGGAGTTGGAAGGAAAAAAAACTCACAAGTCTGAAAGACCTCCATATAAATGATTGTGTATCTTCTTTTAAATAACTTATGTAAATTGTATTGTAATCTTGAGCACAAACACAACACTAGTTAAACAAACACACCAGCTGACGTGTTTAAGATGATGTCACACAGGAGAGGATGATGTCACACAGGACAGGATGATGTCACACAGGAGAGGATGATGTCACACAGGACAGGATGATGTCACACAGGAGAGGATGTTGTCACACAGGACAGGATGATGTCACACAGGGCAGGATGATGTCACACAGGGCGTGATGATGTCACACAGGACAGGATGATGTCACACAGGAGAGGATGATGTCACACAGGGCATGATGATGTCACACAGGACAGGATGATATCACACAGGAGAGGATGATGTCAAACAGGAGAGGATGATGTCACACAGGACAGGATGATGTCACACAGGAGAGGACGATGTCACACAGGAGAGGATGATGTCACACAGGAGAGGATGATGTCACACAGTAAAGGATGATGTCACACAGAGCAGGATGATGTCACACAGGACAGGATGATGTCACACAGGAGAGGATGATGTCACACAGGAGAGGATGATGTCACACAGGGCAGGATGATGTCACACAGGACAGGATGATGTCACACAGGACAGGATGATGTCCACACAGGACAGGATGATGTCACACAGGGCAGGATGATGTCACACAGAGCAGGAGGATGTCACACAGGAGAGGATGATGTCACACAGGAGAGGATGATGTCACACAGGGCAGGATGATGTCACACACAGCAGGATGATGTCACACAGGAGAGGATGATGTCACACAGGAGAGGATGATGTCACACAGGGCAGGATGATGTCACACAGAGCAGGATGATGTCACACAGGAGAGGA
>CM059320.1:16835025-16847525 GCA_030340685.1 Protosalanx chinensis | reverse complement strand
TTACACAGTCCAGCTACAACTCAGTGGTTAGAGCTATTGACTGTAGTTCAAGAGGTTGCAGGTTCAAATCCCCCTTTTGACATCGGGTGAAAGCATCTAATTGAATAAATCCTATATACAGGATGATGGCTCATTAGCATACCAAAGAGCCAGGTCTGGAAAGAACAGATATTTATTAATCTCTAAGTCATGGAACACAAACACATACGTGTCCAACCTTCACCCCCCCACCCCTCCAGGACCACCCCTCCAGGACCACCCCTCCAGGACCACCCCCCAGCCCACCCCACCCCCCACCCCTCCAGGAGCACCCTATCCAGAGTAACTTACAGCAAGTACAGGGACATTCCCACTGAGGCGAGTAGGGTGAAGTGCCTTGCCCAAGGACACAACGTCATTTGGCACAAGCCTGGAATCGAACCGGCAACATTCTCGCTCAGCCACCTGCTCCCCCTGACAAGACTCGAACCCGGGATCTTCTTGCAGTGTGGCTGTACTGCTGCACCATGTGTACAGTGAACTCAGCTACTGAGGTTAACGCATCTTAATATCCAACCAAGCCTAGTGACTCAATACCTGAAGTCACCCTTACACTGCCTCTGCAAACGTGCACACGAGAGCATGCGCACGAGAGCGAGCACACGAGAGCGTGCGCACGAGAGCGTGCACACGAGAGCATGCACAGCAGCGGCAGAGACAGAAAATAAACACAGACCGGCTCGCACAGGAGGGCAAAGTCTGCCCAACTTCAAAGCTGCCTATCTAATCTGTAGCTGTGCAGAGCAACACTGATACCAGACAGACAGCAGCCTTGGATAACTGCAACACACTAACAGGCAGGGAAGTGGGAACTGTGTGTGTGTGTGTGTGTGTGCAGGTGTGTGTGTGTATGTGTGTGTGTTTGTGCATGTGTGTACGACAGATGTTTGTAAGGACTCCTACAGTAATGACTCCTCTCTCCATGTCTCTCAGGATAACAGATCCTAGCTGTAAACCATTCACAGACTTTGACTTAGCGCATCTCAAACTCCTAACATTCCTCTGCTTCTCTGAATAAACCCTCTTTTGGGTCATTTTTATGACTGCTGAGTGTACACAGGTTTATCGTCTTGTGTAACCCTTCATGTTGATAACCACACACACACACACACTTAAATCTCTCTCAGATAACCCATATATGTTTGCCTCAGAAAGGTGTAGCTCAGCAGTTAATGGGTTCAGATCCCCCTGTTCTAAATGGCTTGGATAACAGTGTCTGCTTCATGAATACCTTATAAACTCAGAGTAAAGATGAGGTAGGAAACCATCGCCAGTGCTAAAGAGTCACAGAGAAGCGTTTAGGTGTCAGGGGCCTGTGTCCTGACAGTTTTTTATTTTTCCCTGCTCCAGCACACCTGATTCTAATGAAGGGTCGTTATCAAGCTCTGTGGAAGCCTCATAATGACCTATTCAGTAGAATCAGGTGTGCTGGAGCAGGGAAACATATAAAACCTTCAGGACAGTGGCCCTTGAGGACCAGGAAAATAATCCACCCATGCATGGATTAGCAGAGCATAAGATAGCCTAGCTGTTCGTGGTATGCCGTGTGTCTGAAGCTCACCTCCATCCACATCCCGGCCAGGTGCAGGCGAAGGGCTTCTCCCCCGTGTGCCTCCTGAGGTGGGCCTTCAGGTGACTGCTCTTCGTGTACATCTTGGAGCATCCTGGGAAGGAGCACTTGTGCATTTTGATCAGGTCTGCCACCGAGCTCTTCTGGTACTTCTGTCCCCCGACCAGGAAGCCAGACCCTGGGCCCCCTCCGAGACCTCCCTCCCCGAGGGGCTTGGAAGCGATGGGGACAGGGGCGATGCGGACAAACTTGGAGGAAGAAGAAGAGGAGGAGGAGGAGGAGGAGGAGGAGGAGGAGTTGAGGTTGGCTTGGGGAACCAACTGAGGCACTAAGGCAAAAGTCTGTCCATGAATGCTGACCAGAAGCTGTGCTACTTTGATGTCTGGGCCTGTGGAGGCCTGGGCAAGGGGCTGGAGTTGGATCGGGGGCTGGGGATGAGGCTGGGAGGCTGGGGCTGGGATGGTGACAGAGCAAGGCTCCTTTTTGATCCGTAAAGGATGGATCTGTAAGATCACAGGGGCCCCTGCGTCCCCTGGCCCCGCCCCCTCCACTGTTTCTACATCCTCCTGTTTTACCCCGTCTCCAGGGATGCCACTGTTACCCCCAGACTCCGGCCTGGAAGAGGGGTGCCCAGTCTGTGCAGAGGAAGAGCCGAGTCTCTCGCTAGCTTCTGGCACAGTCTGGTCTGGAGTTAGCAGCAGCCTCTCTTCCGTCCTTCCCTCTCCCTCTGTCCCTCTCTCCTCCCCTTCCATCCCTCCCTCCCCCTCCAGCCCCTCCTCCACTTCCATGTTCTCCACCAGGAACTCTTCGATCTCCTCCAGGGTCGGCTGGAAGAGCAGACCCGCGTGTTCCTCCAGATCCCCAGGGTACTCTGGGAACTCGAACCTCTCCTCCTTGGTGTGTCCTCCCCCCCTTCCTCCCAGAATCCTCTCCTGGTCCTGGGACTCCCAGGCCAGATCCATGGGTAGTAAAGGAGGGTCTATAGGGGCCATGGAGGGGGCCAGGGGGGGCAGGGAGGAGGCCAGAGAACGGGCCATAGAGGGGGCTAGGGAGGGGGTCATGGATGGGGCCAGAGAGGGAACCGGGGCTCCCCTGCCACAGTCGCCCCCATCATCCCCTAGGGAGGCCTGGGAGAGGAGGAGGTCGAGGAGCCCCTCCTGGCTCCCCCCTCCAAGGCTGCTGGTGGACCCCCCCCTGCTGCAGGGGCTGGGGCCCAGCGTGAGGCACTCTGGGCTGGGGCAGGAAGGGCAGGAGCTGGGGCAGGAGGAATCGCTCAGGTCGTCGTCCTCCAGGGAGAAGAGGGACGAGAGCGTTGCCGCTGACGACGACGACGACGACAGGGGTTGGAGGTGTTCGTGGTAGAAGGACAGTCCGCTGTCCGTCACCATGGCGACGCCGTTCGAACGGAGGTTGTCCGCCGGGAACAGGAAGGTCTCCTCGCCTGGAGACAGGTGATCCACCATCCCTGAGCTGAGCCAATCAGGGCTCTGCTCGCCGCTCACTGGGATGGTATTCAAACGGTGGCTGGAGACTGTTGCTAGGGGGGAAGACGGAACGACTGTTAGGGGCAGAAAAACCCATCTGATTTGATTGTCGACAGTTTGTTAATCTATCCGTTTAAAGTAATCTGTTGCCTATGGCAACCAAGGTACAGGGTTGACTTCAAAGTGTTAGCCTGGAGGGTTGGAGGTGTTGTGAAACACCTGAAACACTGGCTTGTTACATCCTGATCCATCTTAGACAACTCATGAAGAAGAACTCAACATTTCAGACTCTGACAGGAAGGTGTTATAGGTTAGACCTACTATGTATTGGGCTTAACCCCAAAAAACTTTATTGTAATAGACTTTGTTGTTTTGTCAGATTCCGGACCTAAACATTTACAGTACATTTCAACTGGAGCGTTGTTTCGCCTCGTGCACAGTTAAGGTGCAGGCAGCTCGAGGCAAAGTTAACCACGTGCAGCGAAGGTGGAATTTCCAGATCATGTTTCCACTGCAAGTTCACATGCGGTCTCCCACAGGCAAGGTGCGCCAAGGACGAAAATACAAGAAGAAAATGTAACTTTGGACACCTTTACCACCACTTCTAAACAAGTCACGCGTGCCAACAATTCATTTATTCTAAATAGTTGATCTAATTGACGAATTCAACCGCTTTACGATCAACTATGTGGTCAGATGGCTCAGTGGTTAAGGCGTTGGCCTCATGATCGGAAGGTTGTGAGATCGAGCCCCCGCTGTGGCTATATGAATTTGTGTCCTTGGGCAAGGCACTTCACCCTACTTGCCTCAGGGAAAATGTCCCTGCACTTACTGTAAGTCGCTTTGGATAAAAGCGTCTGCTAAATGTAAAATGTAAATGTAACTATCTGACATGATTTATCACAGGGAAAGTGTACTTGACATCATCTCTGACATGCGCATATTATCATATAATTTCAATAATGTAATAAGTGTATATTGGATTAACAATGTTAATCTTCGGAAACTCAGAACGTCACTCCCACCTTCTTCAATTCAGCATACAGATTTAGTTTGATTGCTTCAGTGCATTACCTGATTATCTAATGCAACAATCCAATAACCTCTAATGATACAATCTCATCACAATTACCGTGCAATAGCGATAATGGAAGCATGCGTTTATGAACTCGGTCCAGTCGCGCGCCCCCTCCTGACCGGGAATAACCCTCGCGGGGAACTGGATTTCCAAAAAACGCGTGAACGTGCGTTTCTTAATAATGGCTTCACGCGCTTCCCTTGGCGGAGCTACACGTCAACTTTCCTGCAACTTTGAACAGCGGCATGAAAACATGGTCCAATGTTAAACTAACTCTCAGATGAACATATGGAAACTTCAGAGGGAGTTTTGCCAACTGCTCACGCAATCTTGTCCCTCGATGGAATAGTTTTTGTTAAATTATAGGTAAGATTCACTTCGTGATATTTTGCTCAAACTGTAAATATATAGTCTATTACGCGCGTAGTAGTTTACACGGTCCTGTAATGTAATGTGCAGAGTGTGTGTGTGTGTGTGTGTGTGGTTCCTCCTCTGCCTTCATGTCACTCTTGACTTGTGAATTCCAGCTGGGATCAGAATGCAGAAGAGGCTCGCGGATCTTCCAGAAAACATGTGAGCCAGTAACCG
The DNA here is from genome assembly GCA_030340685.1 of Protosalanx chinensis. Lineage (NCBI taxonomy): Eukaryota > Metazoa > Chordata > Actinopteri > Osmeriformes > Salangidae > Protosalanx > Protosalanx chinensis. Next base: position 16,842,766 of record CM059320.1, on the reverse strand, counting down.
TGTTGAGGTTGTTGTTGTTTTTTAGGGGGTTTTGTATAAAAACAAAAAAAAGTATATTCCTCGTTAGAATCCTACTTACCTCTTTTTCAGATCTATATATATTATTTATGAATTCCCTTTGTTTTTCGTCTAGTTTTGGCTCGTGCGCTGTGGAGATCCCAGGTTATGAAGCGGTGAACTGACGATCTTCACATTGAGACCGAGCGCTCGCGGACTCGGAACACGCTTCTCTGCGCTCGTGAGTAAGAGATGGTTGGAGTCACATGATTGGAGCAGGCTCGGGTTTAACAGTTTCATATGTAGGTCGGCGCGTGAAGGCTTGGCTGCTCTCTGGATCGTCATTGGTCGGTGTGTTTGTCGTCAATGGTCTGGCTGGAGCGCGTGCGTGTGTAGTGGAGCCAGGGACACCAGCACGTGCCCCAGGTTCTCTGGTCCTCTCGCGGGTGGAACGTCATGGAGACAATTTTCATGACGGTAAAAACTTAACATAAGATTTAAATATTAGATACGTTCGTTGCCGATTATTTTTGCATCCAACAATGTCCAGAACACCCATTTAAAATGTGTTAGTTTGTGTATTTTAACTGTCGTTATGAACGTAGTCTTAACATACAAATTGCCTCAAATATATATACAATATATATACACAAATTTAGATTACAACCAGATTGTGTAACCACGGTCCTTGGATGCTTGACCCCTCCTTTGGGGTTAATTCCACCCTGCGGTCCAACACTAATGACCGGTGTGGAACAACACGCCAGGTTAACTGGGTCCAGAACCTCCCACATTAAAGATGTCAGATTAGAGACCTGGAGATAGGCGCTGGTTAAAGACATCTACAGATTGGGGAGATATATGAATGAGACGTTAGTCTAGTTAAACACTGATCCTTCTCTTCTGTAAAGTGTTTTTTTTGGGGCTCGACCTGGAATTACCTTATTATGCGTCACAACTGCAAACATTATCTCATTATGGAGGAGGAAGGGGGGAAAAGAGGGGGAGAGGAGGCGAGGGGAGGAGAGGAGGAGAGTGACTGAAGGAGGTTTGTTTTCTGAAGTTATCCAGTGTGTTTGGCAGAGAAGAGAATGTATATTTAGAGGCTGTAGATGAATGAGACACATACTGGACGTGTTTTAAATCAACAACAACAAAAACTTCAACAACAACAACACAGACCCTCTAGGCCTGTGCTACGAATCAAGATTGGGCATTAACCAGGTAACTTTAGGTTGAACTCAGGGGTTTCTGTACTGGGTTGAGCCTGAACTTACCTCGTTAACACCAAATCTTGATTTGCAGTACAGGCCCACTGTCACAAGAAGAAACACCAGAATGTTCTTCAAACATACAACCTTTTCTTCCAGACAGAACACAAAGGTTCCCACCTGTCTTGTCAGAAGACACATCCACAGATCTACGATCATCACACTGTATATTTACTCTGAGCACTACTGCGTACTGACTCTGACCCTCCCTACTCTTCTCTCACCTCCTCTCTCTCTACCTCCCCCTCTCTCTCTACCTCCCCCTCTCTACCTTCCTCCCCCTCTCTACCTTCCTCCCCCTCTCTCTCTACCTCCCCCTCTCTCTCTACCTCCCCCTCTCTCTCTACCTCCCCCTCTCTCTCTACCTCCCCCTCTCTACCTTCCTCCCCCTCTCTCTCTACCTCCCCCTCTCTACCTTCCTCCCCCTCTCTCTCTACCTCCCCCTCTCTCTCTACCTCCCCCTCTCTCTCTACCTCCTCCTCTCTACCTTCCTCCCCCTCTCTCTCTACCTCCCCCTCTCTCTCTACCTCCCCCTCCCCCTCTACCTCCCCCTCTCTACCTTCCTCTCTCCTCCTCTCCCTCCCTCTCATCCTCTCTCCTTCTTTATCCCTCCCTCCAGTTTAATACAGTGAACAGACACTGAACAGACAGCTTAGTGGGTTTGGATACACAGTCTAGTCTCGTCCCTCTGAGTGGATTACATCTCACCTTTTACCCACATGCACATGCAGCCATGTTATCCACACCAGCATTTCCCTGTGGGAGGAGCTCCTGGGCTTGGCTCTCTTCCGATTGGTCACCTGTCTTTCTGGACACCCAGGATTGGTGCGTTGGAGACCGAGAAAAGAGGAGAGCAAAGGATGAATGAAAGTTTGAGTCCAAAAGAGAGTCTCTCACACACAACTAACTCCTACTACACAGTCTCACACACACAACTAACTCCTACTACAGTCTCACACACAACTAACTCCTACTACAAAGTCTCACACACAACTAACTCCTACTACACAGTCTCAGACACAACTAACTCCTACTACAGTCTCACACAACTTACTCCTACTACACAGTCTCACACACAACTAACTCCTACCACACAGTATCACACACAACTAACTCCTACTACACACAGTCTCAGACACAACTAACTCCTACTACAGTCTCACACAACTTACTCCTACTACACAGTCTCACACACAACTAACTCCTACCACACAGTTTCACACACAACTAACTCCTACTACACAGTCACACATACACAACTAACTCCTACTACACAGTCACACACACAACTAACTCCTACTACACACAGTCTCACACACAACTAACTCCTACTACAGTCACACACAACTAACTCGTACTACACAGTCTCACACACAACTAACTCCTACCACACAGTCTCACACAACTAACTCCTACTACACAGTCTAACACAAAACGAACTCCTGCTACACAGTCTCACACAACTAACTCCTACTACCTATATTCACACACACAACTAACTCCTACTACACAGTCTCACACACAACTCACTCCTACTACACACAGTCTCACACACAGCTAACTCCTACTACCTACAATCACACAACTAACTCCTACTACACACAGTCACACACAACTAACTCCTACTAACAAAAAAAACATTCACACATAACCCTTAACGTAAACATAAAAACACACATCTACAAACTTACACACACGTCTACAAACTTACACACACGTCTACAAACTTACACACACGTCTACAAACGTACACACACGTCTACAAACGTACACACACGTCTAAAAACTTACACACACGTCTACAAACTTACACACACGTCTACAAACTTACACACACGTCTACAAACGTACACACACGTCTACAAACTTACACACACGTCTACAAACTTACACAAACGTCTACAAACTTACACACACGTCTACAAACTTACACACACGTCTACAAACATACACACACATCTACAAACTTACACACACGTCTACAAACTTACACACACGTCTACAAACTTACACACACACATCATCCCCTCCTTCTGGTTTGTTTAGTTCTTCATGAACAGGTAAGGTCAGAGGTCATATCTCCCCTGTGGTCAACCCCGCTGACCTGTCCCTCAATGTTAAAACTCTCTCTGTCTCTGGGGAAACCAGATCTACTGCTGGAGATTCATGTGTTCCATCAACTCACCTTTTATGGTGTTTAACTGAGAACACGACATGCTAGTACCCCCCCCTCCCCCCCCATTTAATAATAAATACATGAATAATTCATCTTCTTCAAGACAGTAGTGTCGGAAATATTTAAAGACAGTCGCAAATGTGAGCAGTTTGACTCCTGAACGCGATCTTGGTTCTTTCCAGAGTTGTTGAGGAAACAGGGTCATGTTGACCCGGTGGACTGGATCTCATTTAACTTCATGCACGCACGCACACACACACACACAGAGGCTTGCACACTGCCATCTATTGGCTGATGACATACACTACTGTTTCCTCTTAAGTTGGGACAGTTTTCATGAAGTTCTTGTCATGTTGCTTAGTCACACTCGCATGTCTGAGATTGAACTACAGTTAACTGGTTTACTGTTAAGCCATCTTGTAAAATATAACATAATATTGGTATATTTTTATAATGAACTAAATATTGTAGAGAAGAATAAAAAAAATATGTGTTTACATCAAGCCTTAAGGGAGAAATACCGACATTTCTTTAGGTAAGATTAGAGCAGCTGGAGAAGTGCCTTGCCCAAGGACACAACGCCATGTTGAAATAGCCGGGAATCAAACTTGCAACCTTCCAATCACTAGCCTAACAACTTACACACACACACACACACACACACGTCAGCACACACTCTCAGACGTCAGTCGGCCCATGTTGTTGATCCCTGGTGTCAGACAGTATAATCTACCACACACACCGAGACACACACACACACACTGTCATGGTGTGTGTGTGTGTGTGTGTGTAGTGTTCCTCTCCAGCTCTGAGTTAATCACAACAGAACAGCAGTTTTATGAAGCGTCTCTGAAATGAGGTAAGTGGAAAAATAGGGGTTGTTGTTATTGGTGGCATGGCACACATACATGGTTCACACACACACACACACACACCCCACACACACACACACACACACACACCCCACACCCCACACACCCCACACACACACACACAGTTAACACCCTACACACACACACACACACACACATACACACACACACACCCCACACACGCAGACACACGCACACACACACCCCACACACACACACACACAGTTAACACCCCCCCCTCCCACACACCCACACCAGCAGAGTTCAGGCTTTGTGCGTGTCTCTCCAGTCTAAGGCCTCGTTTATGTTTGCCTGCAGTGAGACTGCAGGTCTGTTACAGTAGTTCCTCTGTTCCAGAACCCTCTCACACGCACGCTGCCATCTCTCTTTCCTTGGCCGGGGAAACAAGTTGTTTGGAAATAAAGATGTGGATTGAAGCCTTCTGGTGATGACATCAGGCCGTCAGAGCCCAACATGTGCCTCTACAGACAGATAAACAGGGAGAGTGAAGGCCTCAATCCCCTCACTGTTACTAGGGACAGGATCTGGAGTGTTGCTAGGGACGGGATCTGGAGTGTTGCTAGGGACCGGATCTGGAGTGTTGCTAGGGACGGGACCTGGAGTGTTGCTAGGGACAGGATCTGGAGTGTTGCTAGGGACGGGATCTGGAGTGTTGCTAGGGACAGGATCTGGAGTGTTGCTAGGGACAGGATCTGGAGTGTTGCCAGGGACAGGATCAGGAGTGTTGCTAGGGACGGGACCTGGAGTGTTGCTAGGGACAGGATCTGGAGTGTTGCCAGGGACAGGATCTGGAGTGTTGCTAGGGACAGGATCTGGAGTGTTGCTAGAGACAGGATCTGGAGTGTTGCTAGGGACAGGATCTGGAGTGTTGCTAGGGACAGGATCTGGAGTGTTGCTAGGGACGGGATCTGGAGTGTTGCTAGGGACAGGATCTGGAGTGTTGCTAGGGACGGGATCTGGAGTGTTGCTAGGGACGGGATCTGGAGTGTTGCTAGGGACAGGATCTGGAGTGTTGCTAGGGACGGGATCTGGAGTGTTGCTAGGGACGGGATCTGGAGTGTTGCTAGGGACGGGATCTGGAGTGTTGCTAGGGACGGGATCTGGAGTGTTGCTAGGGACGGGATCTGGAGTGTTGCTAGGGACGGGATCTGGAGTGTTGCTAGGGACGGGATCTGGAGTGTTGCTAGGGACAGGATCTGGAGTGTTGCTAGGGACAGGATCTGGAGTGTTGCTAGGGACAGGATCTGGAGTGTTGCTAGGGACAGGATCTGGAGTGTTGCTAGGGACAGGATCTGGAGTGTTGCTAGGGACAGTACCGGGTGCCCTCCACCCTGCCTCCCTCTCTAGGACCTCCCCCATCCTGCCTCCCCTGTCCTCTCATCTCCCCCACTTTAATAAACTCCATGTTTGTACCAGATTCGGCCTCGTCGTCATGGCAGCAGTGTTGTCTCATCACCAGCAGAGGGCACCAGAAGCCGCCTTCAAGAATCACTGGGAGGGAGGCTGGTAAGAGGGACACACACACAGAGCCATCAAACAAACACACACAGCAACCACACGCACACACTTCCAAAGCAGCCAATCACTGACACATCTAGTTAGTATCTGTAGATAACTTCTCTCTCCATCGCTTTTCATCATCTAACAAACATCTTGATCTCACAGTCAACATCCTCTTTACATTTCCAATGGAAGTGAACCAGTCGACTTCACTGTTGTCAAATGAAAACACGGATCTTTTCCATTCATCTTGTTAAACACAACACCATTTATTATTTACATTGTAATGAATGTCTTCATCTTCAATCTTTTCACACATAAATCTCATAAATGACTAACTAAATAAATAAAATGAATAAAATACACAAGTATAAAACGTGTGGGTTCAGTAGCTGCATCCCCTCCTAACGACCTTGTGAGACCTAATATCTGTGAACATCAACACACATGTGCCTCAGACACGGACGGAGGATCATGTGACATGATACATGTTACACGTCTGAACTGAGAAAACACCAGAAGAAGCATCACACTTCAAGTAAACTAAACAGGATTTTAACTCGTTCATGAATTTTAAATTGTTTTATTTTTATGGTCTGAATTGTGTGTGTCTGAAATAAATACATATATACTGTGTATATATATACACACATACATATATATCCCTACATGTATATATATCCCACAGCTACTGACTAGTTGGTCTGTCAGACCAGATATCATGCAGCTTCACTACACAACACCAGACGCCTTCACAGATACACACGATTATAGAAAAACAATCATTAATAACACATCAAATGTCTTTTTTTTTCTCCGACTTGAACTCATAAGTCTAGTATGAAGTGTGTATCTGCGTGCGGTAGACCTCCCACTGTGTGTGGAACAGTGTGCGTCTGCAGGTGAACTGATTTGATCACATTTGGGATTACGCTACTTTCTGGCTACACCACAATTTTTTCAGTGCAATTCCAACGTAGAAACGTGTCGTTCTGAGTGTGTATGGATGCTAGGAGATGTTTCTAAGCTTTACTACAGCAGTATGGATGCTAGGAGATGTTTCTAAGCTTTACTACAGCAGTTAGCTGTGGGTGTGATTATCTGACATGAAGCAGCTCAGCTCATGAACATGTGCTGGATCATGAACGCAGCGAGGCTGGACCCCAGGTGAGGCTGGACCCCAGGTGAGGCTGGACCCCAGGTGAGGCTGGACCCCAGGTGAGGCTGGCCCCAGGTGAGGCTGGACCCCAGGTGAGGCTGGACCCCAGGTGAGGCTGGACCCCAGGTGAGGCTGGCCCCAGGTGAGGCTGGACCCCAGGTGAGGCTGGACCCCAGGTGAGGCTGGACCCCAGGTGAGGCTGGACCCCAGGTGAGGCTGGACCCCAGGTGAGGCTGGCCCCAGGTGAGGCTGGCCCCAGGTAGGGAGATATGTGGTTATATCATTGCTGCGACAGTGTTCTTTTGGTGAAATCGTAACTGTGTCATGTGACGTTAGAGGTGCGTTCACTAAATATCAGTTTAAAACACGGTTAGTCTATGTTGCTGATACGGTTTGTTACAGTTCTACAAATCACAGCCTGACGACATCAAACGCAGATATCACAGGGAGAGTTTATACACCAACACAGCTGATGAACCTTAGCAGGAAGGTGATCATGAATCTGCAGTTGTCAGTGACGGTGGGATCTGTGTGTCTGTCTGTGTGTGTGTGTGTGTGTCTGTCTGTGTGTGTGTGTGTGTGTGTGTCTGTGTCTGTCTGTGTGTGTGTGTGTGTGTCTGTGTGTGTGTTATCAGAGCTTGTGTGTTCACAGCAGAGGTTCTAGACTCCTGCAGCATCAAGCCTGTCTTATCCCTCTGCTCTGCTCTGGTCTCTCTCTCCCCCTCCCCTCTCCCCCTCCCCTCTC
>CM059320.1:16830025-16832525 GCA_030340685.1 Protosalanx chinensis | reverse complement strand
GTTGCGTACCTGAACGATGTCTCTCTCTGCCAGACGCCCTCTAGAGGACACTCTGACCCTCATCCCCATCCTGCTCCTCCATAGCTGCAGGGGGGGGGGGGGGGGGGGGGGGGGAGGGGTTGGGAGGGAGGGAGGAGGGATGGATGGGGAGAACGAGGGAGGGGAGGGCAGGAGAAATAGAACATTTAGACAAGCTGGTAGCTAACTTCAGGAACCTTCATGTGTCCTGAACCCCCCCCCACACCACACACACACCCACACACACACACACCCACACACCCCTCTCCTTTTCAGCAGCGAGTGTTTAGACCGCCTGACCTCTGTAACGCTTAGCTGCTTCCAGCGTCGCCGTGGCGATCGATGACCTAACCAGAGGAACATAGAGTGGCATTGACCTACCAGTGATACTCAGTCACACTCTGCTGAGCGCACCACACACACACACACACACACACACCCTGCTGAGCACACACACACACCCTGCTGAGCGCACACACACACACACACTGCTGAGCGCACACACACACCCTGCTGAGCGCACACACACAAACACACACACACACACACACACCCTGCTGAGCACACACACACACCCTGCTGAGCGCACACACACGCACACACACACACACGACACCCTGCTGAGTGCACACACCGCGCACACACCAACACACACACCCATGCTGAACACACACACACCCTGCTGAGTGCGCACGCACACACACACCCTGAGAAGTTATTGATCTGTGTCAGTCCACTTGAGTCTCAGGAACATCGACTTTCTGAAAGAAACTCTCACACACACACACACACCACATTATGTCACACACTCACACACACACTCTGTCACACACACACACTCTGTCACACACCACAATCACACACACACACACACACCACCATCAAGGAGAAGATTACAAAAAGGTGGCGGCAGTAACTACAACCAATTACTGTTAGTCCTCCTTCAGAGCAACCAGCCAGCTTCTTAGAGGAGAGAGAGAAAGAACACCCCCCCCCCCTCCACCCAGGATCATCCCCCCCTCCACCCAGGATCATCCCCTCCACCCAGGATCATCCCCCCCCTCCACCCAGGATCATCCCCCTCCACCCAGGATCATCCCCCCCTCCACCCAGGATCATCCCCCCCCTCCACCCAGGATCATCCCCCTCCACCCAGGATCTCCCCCTCCACCCAGGATCATCCCCCCCTCCACCCAGGATCATCCCCCTCCACCCAGGATCATCCCCCCCTCCACCCAGGATCATCCCCCCCTCCACCCAGGATCATCCCCCTCCACCCAGGATCATCCCCCTCCACCCAGGATCATCCCCCCTCCAGCCCAGGATCATCCCCCCTCCACCCAGGATCATCCCCCTCCACCCAGGATCATCCCCCCTCCACCCAGGATCATCCCCCTCCACCCAGGATCATCCCCTCCACCCAGGATCATCCCCTCCACCAGGATCATCCCCCTCCACCCAGGATCATCCCCCCCTCCACCCAGGATCATCCCCCCCTCCACCCAGGATCATCCCCTCCACCCAGGATCATCCCCCCCTCCACCCAGGATCATCCCCCTCCACCCAGGATCATCCCCCTCCACCCAGGATCATCCCCTCCACCCAGGATCATCCCCCTCCACCCAGGATCATCCCCCCCCTCCACCCAGGATCATCCCCCTCCACCCAGGATCATCCCCCTCCACCCAGGATCATCCCCCTCCACCCAGGATCATCCCCCCCTCCACCCAGGATCATCCCCCTCCACCCAGGATCATCCCCCCCTCCACCCAGGATCATCCCCCCCTCCACCCAGGATCATCCCCCTCACCCAGGATCATCCCCCCCTCACCCAGGATCATCCCCCCTCCACCCAGGATCATCCCCCTCCACCCAGGATCATCCCCCTCCACCCAGGATCATCCCCCTCCACCCAGGATCATCCCCCTCACCCAGGATCACCCCCCTCACACCAGGATCAGTAAACTCACCATCAAACTCTGCTGGTCCCACCCCACGATGATGATGGACATGGGAAGTGATGCTGCCTGGGGAGGCACAGAGAGGATTATGGGTAACTAAATCACGGTGTGTGTAAGTGTGAGTGTGTGAGTGTTTGTGTGTGTGTGTGTGTGTGTGTGAGTGTGTGTGTGTGTGTGTGTGAGTGTGTGTGTGAGTGTGTTTGTGTGAGTGTGTGTGAGTGTGTGTGTGTGTCTCGGTGTGTATGCGTGTGTCTCTGTGTGTGTCTCTGTGTGTGTGTGTGTGTCTCGGTGTGTGTGTCTCGGTGTAAGTGTGTGTGTCTCGGTGTGTGTCTGACTGTGTGTGTGTGTCTCGGTGTGTGTGTGAGTGAGTGTGTGTGTCTCTGTGTGTGGTGTGGGTGTGTGTGTGTGTCCTCACATTAACCACAGCCTCCTTGGTCTGGATCATATCAGAGATGACCCCGTCTGTGATGATCAGCAGACAAAGTACTGAGAACCATCTGTAACATCTGCAGCACACCTGC
>CM059320.1:16827499-16829525 GCA_030340685.1 Protosalanx chinensis | reverse complement strand
TATTTAGATGTGTATGTGTGTGTGTTTGTGTGTTTAATGTGTGTGTGTGTGTGTTTAGATGTGTGCATTTGGGAGAGAATATTGATGCGTTTTATTTTTGCTCCAGGCTAATGTGTAGCATTTCCCATCAGCCACCTGGGAAGGCAGAGAGAGAGAGAGCTGCGGAGGGGGGAGGGAGGGGGAGGAGGATGGAGGGGGATGAGGACAGACAGAATAAGTATGAGCCATGCTGTGGTGACCCTGTGGTGACTGTGGTGACCCTGTGGTGACCCTGTGGTGACCCCTGTGACCCCCACTGACCGTGCCACCTGGTTGATGACGGGGGCAAAGTTTGTGGGTCCGTACAGCTGCACTGTGCGCAGGCTGTGGAAGTAGGCCTCCAGAACCCCCTCTATCCCCACACAGCCAGCAGAGCTGACCTCTGCCCCCTGGAGGAGGTGGGGGAGGAGGGAGGAGAGGGGGGAGGAGAGAGGAGAGGAGAGGAGGGGAGGAGAGGGGAGGAGAGGGAGGAGAGGGGAGGAGAGGGGAGGAGAGGAGGGGAGGAGAGGGGGGAGAGAAGACGCAGTTAGATCAAATGACTGATGAGTTCAAGCTATATCAGCACTAACAGACAGACTGGCATGTCCCAACATTCCCATGTTCACCAGCAACACTAAAACCAGTCTAGTCAGAACCTGCTCTACTCAGAACCTGCTCTACTCAGAACCTGCTCTGGTCAGAACCTGCTCTGGTCAGAACCTGCTCTGGTCAGAACCTGCTCTGGTCAGAACCTGCTCTAGTCAGAACCTGCTCTAGTTAGAACCTGCTCTACTCAGAACCTGCTCTAGTCAGAACCTGCTCTAGTCAGACCCTGCTCTAGTCAGAACCTGCTCTACTCAGAACCTGCTCTAGTCAGAACCTGCTCTAGTCAGGACCTGCTCTAGTCAGAACCTGCTCTACTCAGAACCTGCTCTGGTCAGAACCTGCTCTGGTCAGAACCTGCTCTAGTCAGAACCCTGCTCTGGTCAGAACCTGCTCTAATCAGAACCTGCTCTAGTTAGAACCTGCTCTACTCAGAACCTGCTCTAGTCAGAACCTGCTCTAGTCAGAACCTGCTCTAGTCAGAACCTGCTCTACTCAGAACCTGCTCTAGTCAGAACCTGCTCTAGTCAGAACCTGCTCTAGTCAGAACCTGCTCTACTCAGAACCTGCTCTAGTCAGAACCTGCTCTGGTCAGAACCTGCTCTGGTCAGAACCTGCTCTAATCAGAACCTGCTCTAGTTAGAACCTGCTCTACTCAGAACCTGCTCTAGTCAGAACCTGCTCTGGTCAGAACCTGCTCTACTCAGAACCTGCTCTAGTCAGAACCTGCTCTAGTCAGAACCTGCTCTAGTCAGAACCTGCTCTACTCAGAACCTGCTCTAGTTAGAACCTGCTCTACTCAGAACCTGCTCTAGTCAGAACCTGCTCTAGTCAGAACCTGCTCTAGTCAGAACCTGCTCTACTCAGAACCTGCTCTGAGTCAGAACCTGCTCTAGTCAAAACCTGCTCTGGTCAGAACCTGCTCTGGTCAGAACCTGCTCTAGTCAGAACCTGCTCTACTCAGAGCCTGCTCTAGTCAGAACCTGCTCTAGTCAGAACCTGCTCTAGTCAGAACCTGCTCTAGTCAGAACCTGCTCTAGTCAGAACCTGCTCTAGTCAGAACCTGCTCTAGTCAAAACCTGCTCTAGTCAGAACCTGCTCTGGTCAGAACCTACTCTGGTCAGAACCTGCTCTAGTCAGAACCTGCTCTAGTCAGAACCTGCTCTGGTCAGAACCTGCTCTAGTCAGAACCTGCTCTACTCAGAACCTGCTCTAGTCAGAACCTGCTCTAGTCAGAACCTGCTCTAGTCAAAACCTGCTCTGGTCAGAACCTGCTCTGGTCAGAACCTACTCTGGTCAGAACCTGCTCTACTCAGAACCTGCTCTAGTCAGAACCTGCTCTGGTCAGAACCTGCTCTAGTCAGAACCTGCTCTACTCAGAACCTGCTCTAGTCAGAACCTGCTC
>CM059320.1:16784999-16822499 GCA_030340685.1 Protosalanx chinensis | reverse complement strand
TTGAGTTTGTGTAGTGTGTAGTGAGCTCATGTGTTTTACCTGCCATCTCGATCCCAGTCATAAACATCCACCTTCACTGTTCTGGAGAGGGAAGATACAGTTGTGGTCAAAAGTTTACATACACTAGTGAAGATCATGTATGCCATGGCAATATAGGGTTTTCAATAAACTCTACAACTCTTATTTTTCTGTGATGGAATGATAAGGAGCACATATTTCTTTGTCACAAAAAACATTCATGAAAATTTTTTCTTTTATGAATTTATTATGGGTCTTTTGAAAATGTGACAAAATCTGCTGGGTCAAAAATATACATACAGCAATGTTAATATTTGGTTAAATGTCCCTTGGCCATTTTCACCTCAATTAGGCGCTTTCGGTAGACATCCACAAGCTTCTGGCAAGCTTCTGGTTGAATCTTTGACCACTCCTCCTGACAGAATCGGTGCAGTTCAACTAAATTTGTTGGTTTTCTGAGTCGGACTTGTCTCTTCAGCACAGTCCACATATTCTCTATGGGGTTTAAGTCAGGACTTTGGGAAGGCCACTCTAAGACCTTAATTCTAGCTTGATTTAGCCATTCCTTCACCACTTTTGATGTATGTTTGGGGTCATTGTCCTGTTGGAACACCCAACTACGTCCAAGACCCAACTTTCTGGCTGATGATTTTAGGTTTTCCTGCAGAATTTGGAGGTAGTCTTCCTTCTTCATTATTCCATTTACTTTCTGTAAAGCACCAGTTCCACTGCCAGCAAAACAGGCCCACAGCATAATACTACCACCACCATGTTTGACGGTAGGTATGGTGTTCTTGGGGTGAAAGGCCTCACCTTTTCTCCTCCAAACATATTTCTGGTCATTGTGGCCAAAAAGCTCAATTTTAGTTTCGTCTGACCACAGAAATTTCCTCCAGAAGGCCTTGTCTTTGTCCATGTGATCAGCAGCAAACTTCAGTCGAGCCGTAAGGTGCCGCTTCTGGAGTAATGGCTTCCTTCTTGCACGGCAGCCTCTCAGCCCATGGCGATGTAGAACACGCTTGACTGTGGACACTGACACATGTGTTCCAGCAGCCTCCAACTCATTGCAGACTTGCTTTTTGGTGGTTCTTGGTTGACTCTTGACCAACCTGACCAATTTTCTCTCAGCAGCAAGTGATAGCTTGCGTTTTCTTCCTGATCGTGGCAATGATACAACTGTGCCATGCACTTTATACTTACAAACAATTGTTTGCACAGTTGATCTTGGGACCTGCAACTGCTTTGAAATGGCTCCAAGGGACTTTCCTGACTTGTTCAAGTCAATGATGCGCTTTTCAGATCCGTGCTGAGCTCCTTAGACTTTCCCATTGTAGTATTTCTGGCTGAGTCTAGTGAATGTGTCAAACAAGCCCTATTTACATGGACTGAAAGAAGTCACCAGCTGGAGTCAATCATAATCACTCGTAAGAAGTTAGGAGGCCATGCCAAAAAGCAAATTGGATTGAAACAACTTTTTCTACATCACCAAATTGGTAATTCAAGGTGCTGTATGTATATTTTTGACCCAGAAGATTTTGACACATTTTCAAAAGACCCATAATAAATTCGTAAAAGGACCATTTTTCATGAATGTTTTCTGTGACAAAGAAATATGTGCTCCTTATCATTCCATCACAGAAAAATAAGAGTTGTAGAGTTTATTGGAAACCCTATATTGCCATGGCATACATGATCTTCACTAGTGTATGTAAACTTTTGACCACAACTGTAGCCCATAATAACTAACACATATCCGTGGTGATTGGCAGGCGATACGGTTGGTACAGATGGGTGTGTGTGTGTGTGTGTGTGTGAGAGGTTGGTGTTTGTGTGAGGCAGAGGATATTACATGTAGTCATTTATCAGACTCTCTTATCCAGAGTGACTTACAGCAAGTACAGGGACATTCCCCCCTTAGGCAAGCAGGTTGAAGTGTCTTGCCCAAGGATGCAACGACATGTTGGCACGGCCGGGGTTTGAACCAAGAACCTTGTGATTACTAGCCTGAGTCTCTAACCGCTCAGCCAGCTGACTCCAGAGGAGACTGCAGCTCGGTCCTGATAACACCAGCGCTGGTCTCTGGGGACAGACCGACTGCTGGCATTATTCTGATCGCCCTGCAGACAGATGATGTCATCCTGGCTTTACACATGCTCTCATTGGTCCCCCAAGGATCTTCTGTTCTCTCATTGGTCCCCCAGGGATCTTCTGTTCTCTCATTACCATGTCCCTCGGCGTCTGATATCCATTCCTTCAGTTTCACATTCACCTTCCCCAAACTCTCAGGCCTCCCTGTGGTAGCGCCTCCCCTGTGGTAGCCCCTCTCCCTCCCCTGTGGTAGCCCCTCCCCTGTGGTAGCCCCTCCCCCTCCCTGTGGTAGCCCCTCCCCCTCACCTGTCGTAGTCTCCGTTGCAGAGAGCTCGTACTGGCAGGGTGAATGGCTGCCACACTGGGTTCAGTGTGTTCTTCACCACCTCTGTCTTATGGCAGATGGTGAACCTGCAGCACAGGCATTACCTGAGCCTTTACTAGTACTGCAATACTAGTACTGCAATACTAGCACTGCAATACTAGCACTAAAACACTAGTACAACAATACTTGTACAATCATTAATACTGCTACTATTACAGTAGGTATTACGAGTCGCAGACACTCTGTTCTAGAGTTCTGGAGCGTTTTAGAACCTGCTGAGGCGTCTGACTCACGTTCCGTCCTCATTGCTGCGGTAGAAAACCAGGAAGGGGTCTGACTTCCCGAAGAAGTCCTTCTTGTCGAGCTTGTTAGCACACAGCTGCATGGTGGCAATGTCCTGGAAGAAATATGAGAGGGGGGGGGGTCACAGCATAGCACAGCCATCAGATATGAGAGGGGGGCTCCAGCCCCCTCAGCCCCCCTCAGTCCTGCCCCAACCCCCCTCAGCCCTGCTCCAGCCTCCTCAACTCCCCTCAGCCCTGCTCCAGCCTCCTCAACCCCCTCAGCCCTGCTCCAGCCTCCTCAACCCCCTCAGCCCTGCTCCAGCCTCCTCAACCCCCTCAGCCCTGCTCCAGCCTCCTCAACTCCCCTCAGCCCTGCTCCAGCCTCCTCAACCCCCTCAGCCCCCCTCAGTCCTGCCCCAACCCCCCTCAGCCCTGCTCCAGCCTCCTCAACTCCCCTCAGCCCTGCTCCAGCCTCCTCAACTCCCCTCAGCCCTGCTCCAGCCTCCTCAACCCCCTCAGCCCCCCTCAGCCCCTGCTCCAACCTCCTCAACCCCCCTCAGCCCTGCTCCAGCCCCCCTCAGCCCAGCTCTCATCCATATGGAGCTGCTTTCCTTTCAGGGGCTGTGCTGTGTTTCTGATCCAGGGCTCAGGTCCCCCTGGACCACATGTCGGAAGTGCTGCCAGCCCAGCAGCAGTAATGAGACCCCTGTTGCTCCACACGTCAGGAGCAGTGCATGCTGGGTAAGATCGGTGTGCTGACAACTGCATGTCTGCATTCATAAGCAGTGGGGTTGTTTTTATAGCTCAATCCACACATCTCTCATTCTGAAGCAGATGTGTGTGTGTGTGTGTGTGTGAGGGGGGGAGAAAGAGAGAGAGAGAGAGAGATATAGAGAGAGAGCGTGAGAGAGAGAAAGACAGAGAGTTAGAGAGAGAGAAAGGAGGCAACAGACAGAGTTACTGACCCTGCAGTTACTGAGTTCCTCTGCTGAGAAGATAATAACTCCACATTTCTTTCCTGGAATCCCACTGAGAGAAAAACAGAGAGTTTGAGTTAGAGAGGAATAAAGAGGACACAGGTACTAACCCCTCACAGGTACTGACCCCTCACAGGTACTGACCCCTCACAGGTACTGACCCCTCACAGGTACTGACCCCTCACAGGTACTGACCCCTCACAGGTACTAACCCCTCACAGGTACTGACCCCTCGAAGGTACTGACCCCTCACAGGTACTGACCCCTCACAGGTACTGACCCCTCACAGGTACTGACCCCTCACAGGTGCTGACCCCTCACAGGTACTAACCCCTCACAGGTACTAACCCCTCACAGGTACTAACCCCTCACAGGTGCTGACCCCTCACAGGTACTGACCCCTCACAGGTGCTGACCCCTCACAGGTACTGACCCCTCACAGGTGCTGACCCCTCACAGGTACTGACCCCTCACAGGTGCTGACCCCTCACAGGTACTAACCCCTCACAGGTACTAACCCCTCTCTGGTACTAACCCCTCACAGGTACTGACCCCCTCACAGGTACTAACCCCTCACAGGTACTGACCCCCTCTCTGGTACTAACCCCTCACAGGTACTGACCCCCTCTCTGGTACTAACCCCTCACAGGTACTGACCCCCTCTCTGGTACTAACCCCTCACAGGTACTGACCCCCTCTCTGGTACTAACCCCTCACAGGTACTGACCCCCTCTCTGGTACTAACCCCTCACAGGTACTGACCCCCTCTCTGGTACTAACCCCTCACAGGTACTGACCCCCTCTCTGGTACTAACCCCTCACAGGTACTGACCCCTCAGGTAACCTGTGACAGCAGAATATCAATTAAGAAGGTAACAGTATCCCAGGAGACGTCAAGCAGTCAGAGGACATGAAGATGACTGAGAAGAGGGTGTACAGTACACACACACACACACCTACACCCACATAATACCAAATAAATTCAGTTAAGATGAAGCCCCCTTGCTTCCCCCTCCTCCACACACACACACACATTACCACACACACACCCTAAAGTGATTACTTTTTTCAGGGGTGACATCCTTCAGTTATCTTCAGATCATATGATCGCTGAGAGGCAGACAGCACGTGCATTTGGTGCATTTGGTGCTCACCACCCCCCCCCCCCCCCCCCCCCCCCCCCCCGTGATGTCTCTGATGTGAGCAGTCTAACTAAGGAGCAGCCAGCTTCTCTGGTGTCACCAGCAAAGTCTTCCATATTTCAGCAGCATGACCCAGTTACACTTCCTCTGGCTGGGGGAGGAGGGCTGGGGGGAGGAGGGAGGCTGGGGTGAGGGAGGGCTGGGGGGAGGGAGGCTGGGGGGAGGGAGGCTGGGGTGAGGGAGGCTGGGGGGAGGGAGGCTGGGGGGAGGGAGGCTGGGGTGAGGGAGGCTGGGGGGAGGGAGGCTGGGGTGAGGGAGGGCTGATGGGAGACAGACAGGAAGAGCTACAAGAGAAGAGAAGGGGCTCCCCTCTGTCTCCATGGAAACCCCCAGGTAAATGTGGACTGGTTCCCCTGTTTCAAAAATAATAATTCTGACCTACAAAAACACCAACTCTATACCAGATAAAGACTCCACACACACACACACACCTGTATACACACACACATAAAGAAATACAAATAAACTTCTCACACACACACACACACACACACAGATGAAAATCTCTCATCTCCTCACCTCAGTGTGAGAAACAGAATGAGGTTCACTTCCTGAGAGGCCACCAGAATGCAGGGCTGGGGTAGGACACTGTTCAGCCAATCACAGCGCAACAAAGCCCCTTCTATGTGCTAATGCCTCCATCAATCATATAAGCTGCTCTTAAACATGTCATCAGACAGGCTTTACCTTCAATTAGGAGACCATTCTTCTGTCTCTCTTTCTCAAGGTGAATCCCAAAGATACCGCAACGTGAATAATTACAGGTAGTGTGTATGTATGTGTGTGTGTGTGTGAGATGGTCTAATGTTGGCATGTGTGTGTGTGAGATGGTCTAATGTTGGCATGTGTGTGTGTGAGATGGTCTAATGTGGGCATGTGTGTGAGATGGTCTAGTGTGTGCATGTGTGTGTGATGGTCTAGTGTGTGCATGTGTGTGTGATGGTCTAGTGTGTGCATGTGTGTGTGATGGTCTAGTGTGTGCATGTGTGTGTGATGGTCTAGTGTGTGCATGTGTGTGTGATGGTCTAGTGTGTGCATGTGTGTGTGATGGTCTAGTGTGTGCATGTGTGTGTGATGGTCTAGTGTGTGCATGTGTGTGTGATGGTCTAGTGTGTGCATGTGTGTGTGATGGTCTAGTGTGTGCATGTGTGTGTGATGGTCTAGTGTGGGCATGTGTGTGTGATGGTCTAGTGTGTGCATGTGTGTGTGATGGTCTAGTGTGTGCATGTGTGTGTGATGGTCTAGTGTGTGCATGTGTGTGTGATGGTCTAGTGTGTGCATGTGTGTGTGATGGTCTAGTGTGTGCATGTGTGTGTTATGTTCTTGTGAATGGTCATTATCAGGCTTCCACAGAGCTCGATAACAACCCATTCATTAGAATCAGGTGTGCTGGAGCAGGGAAACATCTAGAACCTTCAAGACAGCAACCCTTGAGGACCCACCCCACACACCCCGGTCTAGTGTGTGTGTGTGTGTGTGTGTGTGTGTGTGTGTGATGGTCTAGTGTGTGTGTGTGTGTGTCTAGTTTGTGTGTGGGAATCTAAGTAGACTCAGAGTAATTGCTTTGTGTTCAGAATGTCATTTGTATTCCAAGTAAGAGAGCAATCTCTCCTGATGCCTTAACGTCTGTGTGTGTGAGACAGAGAGGACGTGTGTGTTTGAATGTGTGTGTGAGTGTGTGTACATTCACTGCACCATTCACACAGTTCCAACACACACAAGATATATCAGTAAAGAGATGGATTGTGGGATGTGTGGAGAGATGGATTGTGGGCCTGTGGAGGACTTACGAGAGCGGTTTTTCCAGTCGGCCACCTGTGGACCCGATGATCTCCCCAAGAGTACAGAAGGTCTGACCCAGGAAGTCCTACAGGGGACAGGAAATAGTCAGAGTAAAGACAGGAAGTGGTCAGCACACTGAAGATCTGACCAAGGAAGTACGTCAGGGAAAGAACAGGAAGTGGTGGAGAATAGAAGGTCCTAGTTTATTGCAGAAAATTCTCCATATGGAAAAGTCTTAAACTATTCCTACACAATGTAGTCAACAAGATAACTGATCACTGAGGGAGAGATCCTGCTCATGGAAAGAGAAGAATGCTCTGTCACTGCACCATTCTGATTAACAACAATCAAAGGGAGGACAGAACATGGTGGTTCATTTAGCAGAGGAGCACCTCTCTCTGTCTCTCTCTCCCTCCCTCTCGCTCTCTCTGTCTCTCTCTCTCTCTCCCTCCCTCTCGCTCTCTCTGTCTCTCTCTCTCTCCCTCCCTCTGTCTGTCTGTCTCTCTCCCTCAGTCTCTCTCTGTCTGTCTCTCTCTCTCTCCCTCCCTCTGTCTCTCTCTCTCTCTCCCTCCCTCTGTCTCTGTCTCACTCTCTCTCCCTCTGTCTCTCTCTCTCTCCCTCCCTCTGTCTCTCTCTCTCTCTCTCTCTGAGTCCAGACAAACAGATGGTCACATTGAAAAGCACACATACACACAGCATGAGGACATGATAACACTGGCGGCAAAACAGCTGTGTTTTAAGGAGAGGGGGGGGGGGGGGTTGTTTGATTGTGTACAAGTGGGTGTTTATTAGTGTGTGAGCTTGTGTGCATGTATCTTTAACAGTGTGACAGTGTGTGTGTGTGTGTGTGTGTGTGTGTGACTCAGGTGTTTTACCTGGGCTGTAATGATGGAACAACATAATGGCTGACATGACTGCTTGGTTATGGCCGAGGTGGAACCTTGATGAAGAAAACCAGAACAACAGCACAGCCAAGACTTAAGACAGAACCTCAACACAGCACCACAACACAGCACAGCACCACAACAGCGCCTCAACACAGCACCACGACACAGCACAGCACCACAACAGCGCCTCAACACAGCACCACAACACAGCACAGCACAGCACCACAACGCCTCAACACAGCGCCTCAACACAGCACCACAACACAGCACCACAACGCCTCAACACAGCGCCTCAACACAGCACCACAACACAGCACAGCACCACAACGCCTCAACACAGCGCCTCAACACAGCACCACAACACAGCACCTCAGTCAAGACAGCCAACATCACCTTAGCACAGCACCACTGTTAGGACACAGCCAACAGAAATGCACAGAAATGAGGATCCCGTGAATGAATCATGTCTCACAGGAAAGAGTTAAGAATCACAACCTACCTTCTGTTCCGTGGATCAGCAGGAGAGAGAAGTCAGAGATTCATTCATTCAGTGATTCAGTTAGTAAATCTGCACTCATTCATTCATTCAGTGGCCATTTGGGATTTGTTCAGATTCATTTTCTGGGCTCAGATCATGATCCAAATGTGTATGCTAATTACAAATAATTTAGTGAAACACATACTGAACTGGTACAAGATAAACTTACATGTTTGGAAATATTTGAACTTCTGGAGTCCACGTTGTATCTAAGAAAGAAAAAAAAAAATAATAATAATAAACTAAATACAAGTAAAGCAGATGACTGCTGTCACGTCAGCTCCACTGCATGAAAAGCTAGACTAGCTAAAACTATTAGCTCTAGCTATAATGTAACGTCTAGTGGTCAAACTACTATAATTTAAAACTACGATTATAAAGTAGATTATTATGATTTTATCGCATCTAGAACTTTACAATAAAAACATTTAACACTTATATCCAAACATTCCAACGTAAAAATCAAATCCCAGTATATCAGGAACTGAGCATTCTGTTCGTTACAGGTCGCCTGGCAACAGCGACCGTTAGGAGCTCGAGACGTGACATAACACCAGATAAACTTCACGGTTTGAAAGCAAGTTTACTTTTTATATCAAATATATGAGGATGATGTTTGGTATACAGCAAAATACTGTCTACATATCTGAGAACATCAGAATGTGTCTCTTTATAATGATAGGGTTTGGAACTGAGTTTGAATGATCGGTAAAGCTCGTCGTTAATTGGTTTCCCACAATGCACCAGGTTCGAGAGCTTGTCACGTGTCACAGGTGAACGCAGGTGTGACAAGACTGAATTTGAAAATGTAAAAAAAATAAGAAAAACGTCAAGTACCGATGTCATCTGCTAAAATAAATAAATAAAACAGTCTCCCTCTCATTAACAACTTCGCCTGACTGATGCTTCCTGCCTGACCAAATACAGTAATACACCATCAGCTAAATAAATAAACGAGCCAGCCAGGAGTCGAACCTAGAATCTTCTGATCCGTAGTCAGACGCGTTATCCATTGCGCCACTGGCCCAATACAGACTAACACGTGCCATGTGACCGCCTGACCCTCTTTTACAGGGAAGTAACAATGAATTGAGAGGCATTATCCCTCAACACAGCGTTCTCATCGATGTCAAGGTATTATTCAAATGCAGGCCTAATTTGTACCTTCATCTGGATAAAAGCCCCCCCAAAATAATGTAATATTTAATAAAGTACTTTAAAAACAGTAGGCTTATAATGTCCCCCCCCCCTCACACAATTACAGAGACAGAGCACATTTAAGTACTCCTTGTGGTGGTCCTGCAGGTGTTCAAATCAGAGTGTTCTCTCGGGAGAGGGTGATGGTCGGTACGACACAGCAAATCATTCCCAGTAGAGGATGTGGAAGAGAGCGACTGATGGTTTCTGGGTCTCTGCACTTCATTTGGAGAAGTGTCCTTCACTTTAACAGCTGCTGGGTCTGATTCAGTCTGATCAAGTCCTCCTTGGTGTTGTTGTCAGGGTCATTTCCTGAGGGTTTCTCTTCTTTGTTAACTTTTTCTCTTTCCTGCTCTCAGGAACCTTTTCCCCCTCCTCCCTCCCTCCTCTCTCTCCTCTCTCCCTCCTCTCTCCCTCCTCTCTCTCCTCTCTCCCTCCTCTCTCTCTCCTCTCTCTCTCCTCTCTCCCTCCTCTCTCCGTTCCCCCTCCTCCCTCCCTCCTCTCTCTCCTCTCTCCCTCCTCTCTCCCTCCTCTCCCTCCTCTCTCCCTCCTCTCTCTCTCCTCTCTCTCTCCTCTCTCCCTCCTCTCTCCCTCCTCCCTCCCTCCTCTCCTTCCTCTCTCCCTCCTCTCTGACCTTCCAATTTCTCCTTTATTCTCTGTTTGTCTCTACCTCTATATATATCTCCCTCTCTCTCTCCTTTCCCTCTCTCTCTCCCTCTCTCTCTCTCTCTCTCTCTCTCCCTCTCTCTCTCTCTCCTTCTCTGTCCCCTTTCCCACCCACATTGATCTTGCTCAGCTCGTACATTCAACACTATGAATGAAGTCTTGTCCTCAGTCACAGTATAAAGGGGAGTCGTGTTGGGAGATGTACTGACTCACATAACATCTCCCAGAGTGCTTAGCTGCACAACAGCATGAATGACAGACACCAAAAACACAGAGAGTGTGTGATGACATCACTGATGTACCCAGAACATAAATAACTCAGAGCATAAGGAACCCAGAACATAAAGAAGTCACTCAATAACATGTAATAGTGTAAACAGGAAGCAGTTTGGTATCTCAATAACATGTAATAGTGTAAACAGGAAGCAGTTTGGTATCTCAATAACATGTAATAGTGTAAACAGGAAGTAGTTTAGTCACTCACACATCGAAGCGCAGATTCTGTTTTTCCTCAAAGAAGAAGTCCAGCACGAACTTCCTGACGAAGTCTGGATTCAGGCTGTTATCGATAACCTCCGTCCTCCCAAACTGCATCACAGTTACAAACCGTTTGGAAACCATCTTGTCATGACACTGTTAGACAGCTATTAAACCCTGTTGTGATTAAACTATAAGATAGTTCGGTGTAAACCCTCTCGTAGCTACGTAACATCACAACATTCATACCTCATAATCAGTGATACCATACCCACATTAACAACTGTTTGTTTGTTTATTGTTGTGCCTGTACAGGACTGTGTGTGTCTGAGTGTGTGCATGTCTATGTGGTGTGTGTGTGTGTCTGTATGAGTGTGTGTGTGTGTGTATGTGTATATGATGGTGTGTCTGTATGAGTGTGTGTGTGTATGTGTATATGATGGTGTGTGTGTGTGCGTATGATGGTGTGTGTGTCTGTGTGGTGTGTGTGTGTGTATGATGGTGTGTGTGTCTGTATGAGTGTGTGTGTGTGTGACAGGGTCTTGTCGCTCCAGACAGGCTTCAGTGCTCAGAGATGCAGCTCTCGTTTCCTCCATTCTGGTTCGTCACCAGCAGCTCTCTCAGGAAATCACACCTTAATCCCTATTGGCCAGCAGGCTCCAGGGGCCCTCCACCCCCCCACCTCCAACTGACACAACAGAGTAATGAGCTATTGATCCACACACACGCACGCACACACACACACACACACACACACACCCTGTCTCAGTTCTCTGGCTTGGGATCCCTTAGAGAACCAGGCACATAATACCATCTATCATCTTTGGTGCCTGTCAATCCAATACCAGACCCAACCTCTGTATAACACACACACACACACATACACACTGATACACAGGCAGACACACACAATCTGATACTGAAAAACAGACACATTCTGATACAGACAGGCAGACACACACTTTGACACACTCATACACACACAAGCCAACATTCTCGCAAACACAAACATTCACACCCAAACATACACATGCCCGCACAAATTCACACATGCATACAAACTAACATACTCACTGACACAGGTAGGCAGAGAGGCACGCACACACATCGACACACACATTCACACACCTAAATGCACAACGTCCATCACAACATCATCACAAGAGGCACCAGCCTGCAGTCTATTTCTGGGCTGACGTCCCATAGCCAAGCTCTGATTGGATAATGGGCAGCTAGTGGGTGGTTATGGGTAGCATATCAATTATGTTGTCTGCGTGTGATAAGCTTTACACACAGCTGTGACAGCAGTGACTGAAACACCGAGGGGGACCCCACTGGGGGGCGGGAGGGGGGACGGGTGGGGGTAGGGGGGGACGGGTGGGGGTAGGGGAGGGGGTGCGGTGGCTCAGTTGAGATATCGCTCCTGTTCCAGAGTGGTGTTTGTTCTGCTAGCTATCATTTAGAGGCACGCCCAGCACCCCTCCTTCGGAGAGGGTGAGAGGCAGAGGAGAGAGAGAGAGAGAGAGAGAGAGAGAGGGGGGATAGAGTAAGAGAGGGTGAGAAAGAAAGTCTTGCTTTTTACCATATTATTGGTTTCCTGTGATTTACTGTAATGTGTCTATATTCTATGTCTATTTTTCTTGTCATGTCGAGAGAGAGAAGGAGAAAAAGGAAAGAAAGAGTGTGGGAGGAGGAGAGAGACTCAGGTCTATAGTCAATACCTGGTCTGTACCCAGGATGTGTGTGTGTGTGTGTGTGTGTGTAAGAGAGACAGAGAGACAGAGAGAGAGAGAGAGGAGGGAAGGTAAAAGCAAACTAATTTTCTCATAACATGGTTCAAAATAGACTTGACTCACCTCTCTCCACTCCTTGGTACCAATAGCCTGCACATACAGCACTACCACTGTAGAGAGAGAAGGGAGAGACAGGGGGGAGGGAGGAAGGGAGGGAGGGAGGAGAGGGGAAGAGGGGGAGAGAGGAGGGAGGCAGGAGAGAGGGAGGATGTAATAAAGCATATTAATTGGAATAACATCGACAGAGAGAAAGAGTTCCACAGTTTTTCTCTTATTTGAGATTTTCTTTTCCAGAACAGTATGAAGCTCCTGTCTGGAGCCCAAACTGAACACAGATCACATGACACACAGTCCATCAGCTTCATCCAACACACATCACCACTGCTGACAAGCTTTGAGTGTGTCTAGTGTGTGAGGTGAGGGAGACAGCAGTGTCCAGCCGGACCCCTCAGCCTGTGTGTGTGTGTGCGTGTGTGTGAGTGAGTGTGTGTGCATCCTTGCTGTGATGTTGTTCTTCATCCAGGCTGCTGCGAAAGACAATTAAAAATTTTCCTCTAACGACCAATTAGGGCTTTACAGAGAAGAGGAATGTAGAGGAGGAGGGGGGAGAGAGGGGAGGCAGAGAGAAGAGAGGGGAGAGAGAGAGAGAGAGAGAGAGAGAGGGAGAGAGGGAGAGAGAGACAGAGAGAAAGAGAGACAGAGAGAGAGAGAGAGAGAGAGAGAGAGAGACACCTTGATCACAGTCTGTAGTGTGACAGCTGGTCGTTCAGTCTTCCTGGTGAGATTGAGAATGAAGGAGACAGTGACCCCTGCCCCCCCCTGCCCCCTCCCTGCCCCCCCCTGCCCCCTCCCTGCCCCCCGCCTCCCTGCCCCCGTTGCCCAGTCTAGATCGCCCACCAAGCCTCTCTCCAGCCCCAAAGGTTCCCTTCAGGCAAGTACCATGGCTGGAGGGGGGAGGAGTGCAGAGGGGAGAGAGGGGAGAAAAACACCTGCACCGGGAGGCTCACCAAAGAGGTAAACACCTGCACCAGGAGGCCCACCAAAGAGAAAAACACCTGCACCAGGAGGCCCACTATGGAGAACATGCCTACATAGGTAACAACTGAGGGGGTCCTGGTTAAAGAATCTTCTGAGATCTCCAGACTCTCTAATGGATCAAGACAGCCAAGAGAATTATCATACAAATGCCCCATCTTCACATTTCAATTTCGTAAAGAGCTTCCAATCCCATCTATATTACCAGTCACATAGAGATGAGATGAGACGTGTGTGTGTGTGTGTGTGTGTGTGTGTTCGGGCACACTTGTGTGTGTGTGTGTGTGTGTGTCTGGGTTGAAATTGGAAGCTTTTATCCAATTCTACCTCGCAGACCCACTTCATACTCTAATATGACCTTTCCCATCAGCCCCTCGAGGAGTTTCAGAGGATTTAATAAACAGCCTTTCCTGTGACCCTGCAGCAGGAAGCTCCTGCTCTCACCACAGGAAGCACACAGACACATTACTGGAACTATTAAACATTTTGATATTAAAGCAGAAGTTTCAGAGGTCATGTGTGCTTATGAAATGTGGTCTCCTAGCACAGGTGAGACAGGACACACTGCCACACACAGGACACACAGCCACACACAGCACAGGTGAGGCAGGACACACTGCCACACACAGGACACACAGCCACACACAGCACAGGTGAGGCAGGACACACTGCCACACACAGCACAGGTGAGGCAGGACACACAGCCACACACAGGACAGGTGAGGCAGGACACACAGCCACACACAGCACAGGTGAGGCAGGACACACTGCCACACACAGGACACACTGCCACACACAGGACAGGTGAGACAGGACACAGCCACACACAGCACAGGTGAGGCAGGACACACAGCCACACACAGGACACACTGCCACACACAGGACAGGTGAGACAGGACACACAGCCACACACAGCCACACACAGCCACACACAGCACAGGTGAGGCAGGACACACTGCCACACACAGCACAGGTGAGGCAGGACACACAGCCACACACAGCACAGGTGAGGCAGGACACACAGCCACACACAGCACAGGTGAGACAGGACACAGCCACACACAGGACAGGTGAGACAGGACACACAGCCACACACAGCACAGGTGAGACAGGACACACAGCCACACACAGCACAGGTGAGGCAGGACACACAGCCACACACAGCACAGGTGAGGCAGGACACACAGCCACACACAGCACAGGTGAGGCAGGACACACAGCCACACACAGCACAGGTGAGGCAGGACACACAGCCACACACAGGACAGGTGAGGCAGGACACACAGCCACACACAGGACAGGTGAGGCAGGACACACAGCCACACACAGGACAGGTGAGGCAGGACACACTGCCACACACAGGACAGGTGAGGCAGGACACACAGCCACACACAGGACAGGTGAGGCAGGACACACAGCCACACACAGGACAGGTGAGGCAGGACACACAGCCACACACAGGACAGGTGAGGCAGGACACACAGCCACACACAGCACAGGTGAGGCAGGACACACTGCCACACACAGGACAGGTGAGACAGGACACACAGCCACACACAGCACAGGTGAGGCAGGACACACTGCCACACACAGCACAGGTGAGACAGGACACACAGCCACACACAGCACAGGTGAGGCAGGACACACTGCCACACACAGGACAGGTGAGACAGGACACAGCCACACACAGCACAGGTGAGGCAGGACACACAGCCACACACAGGACACACTGCCACACACAGGACACACTGCCACACACAGGACAGGTGAGACAGGACACACAGCCACACACAGCACAGGTGAGGCAGGACACACTGCCACACACAGCACAGGTGAGGCAGGACACACTGCCACACACAGGACACACTGCCACACACAGCACAGGTGAGGCAGGACACACAGCCACACACAGGACAGGTGAGGCAGGACACACAGCCACACACAGCACAGGTGAGACAGGACACACTGCCACACACAGCACAGGTGAGACAGGACACACTGCCACACACAGCACAGGTGAGGCAGGACACACTGCCACACACAGCACAGGTGAGGCAGGACACACTGCCACACAGCACAGGTGAGACAGGACACACAGCCACACACAGCACAGGTGAGGCAGGACACACTGCCACACAGCACAGGTGAGACAGGACACACAGCCACACACAGCACAGGTGAGACAGGAAACACTGCCACACACAGCACATGCAGACGCCCTCACACAGGTGCAGCACGGGATGGGATGCATCCTAATACCTGGATGATCTGATCACTCTAACAGCAGCTCAGCTGTGTTTACCATCCCATCTTAAGACAGGCTGGAGGAGCAGAAAGTCAAGGACAAGTGTGTGTGTGTGGGAGGGGTGTAGGTGTGTGTGTGTGTGTCAATGTGTGTGTGTGTGTGTGTCAGGGACAAGTTGGAGCCAACCTGTAATTATATGAAAAGCTGGGACTGCTGTGTTTACTCAATGCCTGCTCTCTCTCTCTCTCCCCCCTCTCTCCCCCCCTCTCTTTCTCTCTCTCTAGACAGACATGTGCACCCACACAAATATGGAAACACACTCACATACTGAGTAAATGTTCACGCACATATTCACACAAACACATTCACACACACATTCATACAAACACATTCACACAAACACATTCACACAAACACATTCACACAAACACATTCACACAAACACATTCACACACACATACATACAAACACATTCACACAAACCCATTCATGCGAACAGTACAGGACTGACCTGTACTCTGAACACCTGGTCATTCACTTGAAAATGGAATCATACAGATTCAGCTTCAGTTGATCAAAACGTGAAAAAACAAATTTGACACTTTTACTATCGCAGGGGAGCTGTGTGCGTCTCAGCATGTGTGTGTTCCTCAGTGTGTGTGTGTGTGTGTGTGTGTGTGTATCTCAGCATGTGTGTGTGTGTGTGTGTGTTGGCTTCACCTACCAGGATCAGACTTAGAGAAGGTGTCCACATCCAGCAGCTGCCTGAGGAAACAGAGGAAAATAAGCTATGAATACTGAACACTGTTCCTGTTTCTACTGAACACTGTTCCTGTTTCTACTGAACACTGTTCCTGTTTCTACTGAACACTGTTCCTGTTTCTACTGAACACTGTTCCTGTTTCTACTGAACACTGTTCCTAATTCTACTGAACACTGTTCCTGTTTCTACTGAACACTGTTTCTGTTTCTACTGAACACTGTTCCTGATTCTACTGAACACTGTTCCTGTTTCTACTGAACACTGTTCCTGTTTCTACTGAACACTGTTCCTGTTTCTACTGAACACTGTTCCTGATTCTACTGAACACTGTTCCTGATTCTACTGAACACTGTTCCTGATTCTACTGAACACTGTTCCTGTTTCTACCGAACACTGTTCCTGATTCTACTGAACACTGTTCCTGTTTCTACTGAACACTGTTCCTGTTTCTACTGAACACTGTTCCTGATTCTACTGAACACTGTTCCTGTTTCTACTGAACACTGTTCCTGATTCTACTGAACACTGTTCCTGTTTCTACTGAACACTGTTCCTGATTCTACTGAACACTGTTCCTGTTTCTACTGAACACTGTTCCTGATTCTACTGAACACTGTTCCTGATTCTACTGAACACTGTTCCTGATTCTACTGAACACTGTTCCTGTTTCTACTGAACACTGTTCCTGTTTCTACTGAACACTGTTCCTGTTTCTACTGAACATTGTTCCTGATTCTACTGAACACTGTTCCTGATTCTACTGAACACTGTTCCTGATTCTACTGAACACTGTTCCTGATTCTACTGAACACTGTTCCTGTTTCTACTGAACACTGTTCCTGTTTCTACTGAACACTGTTCCTGTTTCTACTGAACACTGTTCCTGTTCCTGTTTCTACTCAACACTGTTCCTAATTCTACTGAACACTGTTCCTGTTTCTACTGAACACTGTTCCTGTTTCTACTGAACACTGTTCCTGTTTCTACTGAACACTGTTCCTAATTCTACTGAACACTGTTCCTGATTCTACTGAACACTGTTCCTGTTTCTACTGAACACTGTTCCTGTTTCTACTGAACACTGTTCCTGATTCTACTGAACACCGTTTCTGATTTATCCTTTCTTTTCCACCTTCCCCTCCTCCTCTTCTCCCCTTCTCTCTTTTCCTCCCCTCCTCTCTTCTCCTCCTCTCCTCCCCTTCTCTCTTCTCCTCCTCTCCTCTCTTCTCCTCCTCTCCTCCTCTCCTCTCTTCTCTTCCTCTCCTCCTCCTCTCCTCCTCTCCTCCCCTCTACCCCCCACTCCCCCTCCCTCCCTTCCTACCTACCTACCTACCTCCTCCTCCCCTCTCCTCCCCATTCCCCCTCCTTCCTTCCTTCCTTCCCTCCCTCCTCCTCCCCTCCCCTCCCCTCTCCTCCCCTCCCTCCCACCCTCCTTCTCCAGAGCCCAGGGGACAGCCCAAAGTCACCCTCTCTCGTAGGGGAGACAACACAACAGCAGGGACCACATTCATTATTCATACTGGGATTACTGGCTAACAGGAGCTTCTGATCACACACACCTTTCCCCAAAAAACACACACTCTCACACACACTTACACAACCACACACACTCACACACCTTTCCAAAATACATCCATGCTCACACACACTCACACACACAAGCAAACCTGCTGCCCATCCAGTCACTCAAAAAGCCAGCCATGCAGTCACCTAAACAGAGAGTCAGTCACCCAGCCAGTCAGTCACCCAGCCAGCCAGTCAGTCACCCAGCCAGCCAGCCAGCCAGTCAGCCAGCCAGCCAGTCAGTCACCCAGCCAGCCAGCCAGTCACCCAGCCAGCCAGCCAGCCAGTCAGTCAGTCAACAAAACAGCCAGTCAGTCACCCAGCCAGT
This sequence comes from Protosalanx chinensis, assembly GCA_030340685.1. Taxonomy (NCBI): domain Eukaryota; kingdom Metazoa; phylum Chordata; class Actinopteri; order Osmeriformes; family Salangidae; genus Protosalanx; species Protosalanx chinensis. The sequence goes on along the minus strand of CM059320.1, from coordinate 16,804,331 downwards.
CAGCCAGTCACCCAGCCAGTCACCCAGCCAGCCAGCAAAACAGCCAGTCAGTCACCCAGCCAGTCAGCCAGCCAACCAGTCACCCAGCCAGTCAGCCAGCCAGCCAGTCAGTGTACAGACAGTCTCATCCTCTGACATATGGGACACTGTTGTAATTTGCTCTCTCATACTGTGAGACTGACATCCCAAGCAAGCCTCTGGCAACACACCAGCCACTGAGCTGCTGCTGGCCTCTCTCACACACACACACACACACAGAGACACACACACACACAGAGACACACACAGACACACACACACAGAGAGACACACACGCACAGACACACACACACATGCACACACACACACACAGAGACACACACACACACAGAGACACACACACACACACACACACAGAGACACACATACACAGAGACACACACGCACAGACACACACACATGCACACACACACACACTGACAGACACACACAGACACACACGAACGCAGGCCACGCTTGCAGGCTAAACACACACACAGACACACAGTCTACCTGACCTCATGACCATAAGTTATGGAATATTTATAATAGAATGTAATATCTGTATATATTAAACCCTTAACAATATAATGTAAACCCCTCCTGGTGATCATGTGAAGCCTGAACTCCCCCTGTAACCACTCATCAGGTCCCCAAACACATCACACATCTGGGCTATGAGCTCTCCTCCACACCCTCAACATGGTTCTACTGAGAGGGACTAGATCTCTGAACACAGCAACCAAAACTCAGACAAGCTGATCCAGGAGCAGCAAGCATGGATGATATGAGCTGTTCAAACTGACCCAGGAGCAGCAAGCATGGAGGATATGAGCTGTTCAAACTGACCCAGGAGCAGCAAGCATGGAGGATATGAGCTGTTCAAACTGACCCAGGAGCAGCAAGCATGGAGGATATGAGCTGTTCAAACTGACCCAGGAGCAGCAAGCATGGAGGATATGAGCTGTTCAAACTGACCCAGGAGCAGCAAGCATGGAGGATATGAGCTGTTCAAACTGACCCAGGAGCAGCAAGCATGGAGGATATGAGCTGTTCAAACTGACCCAGGAGCAGCAAGCATGGAGGATATGACCTGTTCAAACTGACCCAGGAGCAGCAAGCATGGAGGATATGAGCTGTTCAAACTGACCCAGGAGCAGCAAGCATGGAGGATATGAGCTGTTCAAACTGTGTGTTTGTGATACGTGTGTGTTCCTCTGAACCGAATGCACATTTGTAACACATTCATGTAGAAAATTGTCAAATCTGCCTGTAAGTTTCTGAGGACAGGCAGGTTTATTTATCTTGGTTAGACAAACCAGAGACGGCTGCAGACATTGACACACCTCTTACAGTAACACACACACACACACACACACAGAGAACGGACACACACTGAGACAGACACACAAATATATGTGTGAGACATGCACACACACACACTCTGAAACATATCCACACAGACACACGCAGATACACACGCAGAACCACAGACAGGCACGCACATTGATATTCACAGATACACACCAACACAAACATACACACTAAATGTACAAGTGCACAGGTTTAGAAGTACAAACACAACCTTACCCGTAGACCCACACACACACACACAGGTGGTCACATCTACCTTGGGATCAGTAGTCTAGACTGCGCACCTCTGCCTGACACACACACACACACACACACACACGCACACACACACACACACACACTAATAAGAAGGCATCTTTTCTGAATATGCAAACAGACAACATTAACAACTTAATCACATCTCTCATTAAATCAAACTACAGGTGTGATGAGCTCTGAAATAATCCTGCTGTCTTTCTCTGGCTGCTTATGTTGCACAACTGGGGGAATGATGCCTTCTAGTCTCCATTTGTCTCAACTGCAACTGGCTTTAAAAACGTGCAATTATGATCTTATTAAAATAACAGCCCAGACCTACCTGCAGGAGACGGTCACTTCTATCTTAGTAGCAGGCAGGCTGGTGTTCAGCGGGTCAAACTGTCCTATAGACGCCAACATCGCGAGGGATAACTTTCTCTCTTCTCTTATCCTCAGATGAGAAAAGAAATAAAAAATAATAAAAATGTAGGAATGTTTTTCGCTTATTTGCGTCTAAATTTGCTCCCGTTTTACCCCCATATCAATTTCTAAAGAAGATTGGTAGAAGTGCTTGAAGCCGGAGCAGTGAAGGAGGATAAGTCATGATGCTCGGTGTTCAGGAGAACGCACGCGCCTCAGCAGCATCACTCCGGGTTTCTGAGGCTCGCGAGCTGGTGTGGAGCGCGAGCGGCCACGCGGTAGAACCTGCTGGTTTATCGATTATAGTCAGAGATAAAGTTATTTCGCTCTCAACACAGTTTGGGGGATCTGAGTGATGCTTTATAGGTAAACCAACAGTAATAAATAAAAGCATAAAAATAAAAGCATGTTCTGGAAAGATCTTCCCCTTTGGGTGTGGCTCCGTCCTCTCACTCTGTAACCATAATGTTCAGATAACAACAATTAGCAGATGGTGTTATTGGAAATATTCCTTTCAGCTCCAAATCATAAACATAAACAAACACCGTAAATAATCATAATAAAAAGCAATATGGAGAGTTGCACAATAATCAGAATCACAGGCCTCAGCAGTAATGGTGACAGTTGTTTATCTAGAATCATAACACCTCTCTCTCTCCAAAGCAGACTGCTTGTGTCTGTAATTGTCACTATAGGGGAGATGATATTGGACAGGATGATGGAGAGATGCTATTTCTGCCTGCAGTCTGGATGCAGACATTCAGTCTTTGAGTTGATCAGGTAGAGATTGAAATTCTCCAGCTCCCAGAAGAGAGACTAAACTGCCATCTTATCAAATAGGCGACAACAGAAAGTTAGAGAAAGTGAATTAAGAGATAAAGTTAGAGTTAGTGTGAGAGAGTGAATGTATTTGTTTGTGTCAGAAAAAGTTAATGTGTGTAGTTTGTGCATGCAAGCCAGAACGTGAATGTGTGTAAGAGAGAGAGTGTGTAAGAGAGAGAGAGAGTGTAAGAGAGAGAGAGAGTGTGTAAGAGAGAGAGAGTGTGTAAGAGAGAGAGAGAGTGTGTAAGAGAGAGAGAGTGTGTAAGAGAGAGAGAGTGTGTAAGAGAGAGAGAGAGAGTGTAAGAGAGAGAGTGTGTGTAAGAGAGAGAGAGAGAGTGTGTAAGAGAGAGAGAGTGTGTGTGTAAGAGAGAGAGAGTGTGTAAGAGAGAGAGAGAGTGTGTAAGAGAGAGAGAGTGTGTAAGAGAGAGAGTGTGTAAGAGAGAGAGAGTGTGTAAGAGAGAGAGAGTGTGTAAGAGAGAGAGAGAGAGAGTGTGTAAGAGAGAGAGAGTGTGTAAGAGAGAGAGAGTGTGTAAGAGAGAGAGAGTGTGTAAGAGAGAGAGTGTGTAAGAGAGAGAGTGTGTAAGAGAGAGAGTGTGTAAGAGAGAGAGAGTGTAAGAGAGAGAGTGTGTGTAAGAGAGAGAGAGAGAGTGTGTAAGAGAGAGAGAGTGTGTAAGAGAGAGAGTGTAAGAGAGAGAGAGTGTGTAAGAGAGAGAGAGTGTGTAAGAGAGAGAGTGTGTAAGAGAGAGAGTGTGTGTAAGAAAGAGAGAGAGTGTGTAAGAGAGAGAGAGTGTGTGTAAGAGAGAGAGAGTGTGTAAGAGAGAGAGAGAGTATGAATTACTACCCACCTGGTCAGTATGAAGGCTGTTAGGGTTATGAAGCATCTTTCCATCTCTGTGTCCGTGTGTGTGTGTCTAGTCATAAAGCAGGAGTGAATGTGTGCATGTGGTCTTCTTACCAAGCCAAAGTGTGTGTGTGTGTGTGCACCAGTCACTGTCATTACACCTGCAAACAAGCCCCAACAGTGCTAGTGTCCTTCTAACCTTGACACCCAGATGATCATAGTGAGAGACACCCTGTCTGTGTCTGTCTGTGTCTGTCTGTGTCTGTCTGTGTCTGTCTGTGTCTGTCTGTGTCTGTCTGTCTGTCTGTGTCTGTCTTTCTGTGTCTGTCTGTGTGTCTGTCTGTCTTTGTCTTTCTGTCTGTCTGTGTGTCTTTGTCTGTCTGTCTGTCTGTCTGTTTGTCTGTCTGTGTGTGTGTCTGTGTGTGTGTCTGTCTGTCTGTCTGTCTGTGTCTGTCTGTGTGTATACTGACCTTGATGAACAGCACATAGCTGCATAATCCCAAAGACAACATATCTGAGGAAGATTAGGGGCGAAATAAGGGAGCTACACTCAAACACACACACTCACAAAAACACACTCACAAAAACACACTCACAAAAACACACTCACAAAAACACACTCACAAAAACACACTCACAAAAACACACTCACAAAAACACACTCACAAAAACACACACAAATACACTCTCACAAAAACACACAAATACACACTTCCTCACAGGATCCTGATTTGTTGGAGCAAAAAATGTAATCAGCAAGTACCTTTTCTCTGATTCAACACATTTGTGGGCCAACAAACATTCACACACACTCTGTCACACACACCTTCTCTCTTACACACACACACCTCATCATTGTGTTCTCTACACAGCTCAAATCCCATCCAATCACCTCAGAACGTCTGCAAGTTATTCTGTCAACTTTTCCTGATGATGCAACAATGTGTCTGATTGGAACGTTTCACTTCCTGGTTGGAGGTGCCAAAAACCAATCAGAGCCCTGGAGGGGCGTCGGCGGCATGGTGAGCAGGCCTGACCGGCACTGTGCTGACCAATCAGTGGCATCAGGTCACCTCCCACTCCCTCGAAAACAAGTTAAGCTACGGGAAAGTGAGTCTGTGAGAGAGGGAGAGAGAGAGAAAGAGAGAGAGAGACAGAGAGAGAGAGGGAGAGAGAGAGAAAGAGAGAGAGAGACAGAGAGAGAGAGGGAGAGAGAGATAGAGGGAGAGAGGGAGAGAGAGAGGGGGAGAGAGAAAGAGAGAGGGAGAGCGAGGGAGAGAGAGAGGGAGAGAGAGAGAAAGAGAGAGAGAGACAGAGAGAGAGAGGGAGAGAGAGATAGAGGGAGAGAGAGAGGGGGAGAGAGATAGAGGGAGAGAGAGAGAGAGGGAGAGAGAAAGAGAGAGGGGGAGCGAGGGAGAGAGGGACAGAGAGAGAAAGAGAGAGGGAAAGAGAAAGAAGGAAAGAGAGGGAAAGAGAGAGGGAGAGCGAGGGAGAGAGGGAAAGAGAGGGGAAAAGAGAGAGAGGGAAAGCAAGAGAGAGAGAGTGAAGATAATCATTGCTTACCTTCCTGAGACGAAACTATATTCTTTGGTATGATTTCCTTGTTATTGTTTCCGGCTTGAGGTCAAAGGTCGTTTCACAGACCCTTCCTGTTGGAAGCTTTATGAAAACGACCTCAGATCTGGTTGGTTGACCTCCAGCGCTCATGAAGACGTGTTTAGGATGGATGAAGGTTCATTAGATGGATCAGTCAGTCAGTATAGGAGAGATACACTTGGTATCATCGCAGTGGTTGACACAAATCACCAAAGCATTTAAACATTTAACAGTTGCTGTGTAGATGATAGAGGGGTATGTGTGTGTGTGTGTGTGTGTGTGTGGGTGTGTGTGTGTGTGAGTGTATGTGTGTGTTTGTGTGTGTGGTGGACAGGGAAAGAGCCTTTAAATCCACTTAAGTTTACACTGCAACCCATTTCTTTGGAAAACTGTTTAGTTTTCAAATAAGTAGAGAGAAAAAAAGGGAAACTTACAACATGTAAGCTACAGAAATCAAATGTGATTCATAACGTTTATGTCTGTGGTTCTTACCTGGGTTCCAGCGAACCCCAGGGGTTCGGTGAGTCAATCTCAGGGGTTCGGCAGAGGTCAAGACACACATCTGATTCATATGGTTTGTGATGACACGACCCATTATGAAGGGTTTGGTGAATGCTCATATGAAACTGGTGGGGTTCAGTACCTCCAACAAGGTTAAGAACCACTGGTTAACGTTATAAAACGCTTCCCTCTAGTGGTGAACAGTGTGAATTGCAGTGGATACGCGTGGCTATCTGTGTCTGTTCCTGGAGAAAAGATTCGGGTAATAAATACACTATATTCTTTTTCCAGCAGCGTGTTAACCATTATCTGTGGATGATTTTTCCGCATTGCATGAAACACACACATGAAATCCTAACCAAACATCCCGTTCTCACTCAATTCAAATCCAAATGTATAAGTATAGCAATGTCAAGTATATTACAAGCAATGTGACAGAGGTCTCCACACACTCCCGTAAAAACGACCCCTCAACCAACCTAAACCTCCAGTGAAGACACGGGAACACTCCAGCATCCCGGCAGGCTGTGCGCTTGATAGGAAGGGGAGATGTTAAAGATGTTCAATCTGAATGAAAACAGCAAACACGTCTTTATATCTGTATAAGGAAGTCCTGTTAGTGTCACTAATCACAGTGACCATCATCAACGTTCTAAAATCCTCATCATCATCATCGTGTGTGGGGATGTGGGGGGTGGGGGGGGCATGTTAATCTTATTATTTCTCTTATCGAATAAATCCCATTCTGATTCTGATTCTGATTTGTTTGAGAAACCCCTTTTCTTAGCACGCGCACCGTGAGCGCGCCCTGTCTGTCATCACCAGCGGCACCTCGGCATCCTTTTACGAGAGCGCGCGCGCGCCAGGGAAACCACGGAGAGAAAGACACGGAGGCGGGAGAGGCGCGAGGGCGAGAGGGGCGCGAGACACACGGTGTGCTGGAGACTCTGCGGCGGGAGAGACCGTCTGATTAAGGACATTTTGGTGACTTCATTGAAATTTGTATTTTTTTTCGGCGTCCAGATAAGAGCAGGATCTCGAGCGGGGCTAATCAAGACACACACTGCTGCACGTGAACGGGATCAGCCTCCAGCACCGCTGGCGCGAGGCGACATGGCATGAAGACTGAGGCGCGAGGAGGAAAGAGGGAGCTGCTGTTCCTGAGCTGCATCTGATGGATGCTTGGATGTGATTCACTGGGAGGGTGAAGAAGAAACCATGTTGAACCGCTGGATGTTCACTATTCATCGACTGTTGGTTCTTATTGTCGTCAGAGACTCTCAGTAGCATCTCTGTTAACAATGCGTGGCCTGGTGGAGAAGGATACATGTTTACTAATGATCTCAACCACAAGACAGCTGGCTTGAAGCCCGTTAGAGGAGCTGTTCTGAAGACGCCTGAACACTGAACACTGATCCCAGATCAGCCTGCTGGACTGAGGGCCAGTGATCTGACAGCACGGTGAGAGGACGGTGTGCTCAGTAGAAACACGGTGTGCTCAGTAGAAACACGGTGTGCTCAGTAGAAACACGGTGTGCTCAGTAGAAACACGGTGTGCTCAGTAGAAACACGGTGTGCTCAGTAGAAACACGGTGTGCTCAGTAGAAACACGGTGTGCTCAGTAGAAACACGGTGTGCTCAGTAGAAACACGGTGTGCTCAGTAGAAACACGGTGTGCTCAGTAGAAACACGGTGTGCTCAGTAGAAAACACGACACGGTGGAAACAGCGTCTGAGCTCTAACGAAAGCAACATTTCCGCGCGTGACAGGAGAAGATGCTGCCCTCGCAGGAAGCCTCCAAGATTTACCATGACAACTACATGCGGAACTCGCGCGCCATCGGCGTGCTGTGGGCCATCTTCACCATCTGCTTCGCCATCGTTAACGTAGTGGTCTTCATCGAGCCGTACTGGATCGGTGACAGCGTCAACACGCCGCAGGCCGGGTACTTCGGCCTCTTCCGGCACTGCATTGGCAGCGGGTCCCCTAACCGCGAGCTCAGCTGCCAGGGGAGCTTTGCAGATTTCAGCTCGATCCCCTCCGGTGCCTTCAAGGCGGCCTCGGTATTCGTGCTGATGTCCATGGTCCTGACGCTGGGCTGCATCGCGTGCATGGCGCTGTTCTTCTTCTGCAACACCGCCACCGTCTACAAGACCTGCGCGTGGATGCAGCTGCTCTGTGGTAAGTGCACGAGGAAGGGACAGATGCTAGACAGCAGGGTGAGGAGACAGGCAGGATGTAAGCCAGGCTGGTGTTCACTCAGAAAGACAGGTGTTCAGTCAGACAGACAGGTGTTCAGTCAGACAGGCAGGTGTTCAGTCAGACAGACAGGTGTTCAGTCAGACAGACAGGTGTTCAGACCGACAGACAGGTGTTCAGTCAGACAGGCAGGTGTTCAGTCAGACAGACAGGTGTTCAGTCAGACAGACAGGTGTTCAGACCGACAGACAGGTGTTCAGTCAGACAGGCAGGTGTTCAGTCAGACAGACAGGTGTTCAGTCAGACAGACAGGTGTTCAGTCAGACACACTGGCCTGTGTGCAGGCATCCAGGTGTGCCGGTTTCCAGGTGTGCAGGTTTCCAGGTGTGCAGGTTTCCAGGTGTGCAGGTTTCCAGGTGTGCAGGTGTACAGGTTTCCAGGTGTGCAGGTTTCCAGGTGTGCAGGTTTCCAGGTGTGCAGGTTTCCAGGTGTGCAGGTTTCCAGGTGTACAGGTGTGCAGGTTTCCAGGTGTGCAGGTTTCCAGGTGTGCAGGTGTGCAGGTTTCCAGGTGTGCAGGTTTCCAGGTGTGCAGGTTTCCAGGTGTAAAGGTGTGCAGGTTTCCAGGTTTCCAGGTGTGCAGGTTTCCAGGTGTACAGGTGTGCAGGTGTCGTCTCCATCAGGACTGGCCGGGGGCCGCCGCTTTCCCCCACACAGGAAGTGGTCGTTTAATCAGCTGCCCCAGGCTGGTGCAGGAGGCACTGGCACATGGCAGGGTGGAGCGTGCCAGGGTTAGCAGGGGGCAGATGGCAGCACAGGGCAGTGTGTGTGTGTGTGTCTGTGTGTGTGTGTCTGTGTGTGTGTCTGTGTGTGTGTGTCTGTGTGTTTGTGTGTGTGTGTGTGCATGTCTGTGTTTCTGACCCCTGTTGGTTAACTACAGGAAGACAGAACAGAGTTCTGTACACTGTCGTTTATCTCCCTCCCCCTCTTTCTCTCTCCCCCTCTTTCTCTCTCTCCCTCCCCCTTTCTCTCTCTCCCTCCCCTCTTTCTATCTCTCCCTCCCCCTCTTTCTCTCTCTCCCTCCCCCTTTCTCTCTCTCCCTCCCCTCTTTCTCTCTCTCCCTCCCCCTCTTTCTATCTCTCCCTCCCCCTCTTTCTCTCTCCCCCTCCCCCTCTTTATATCTCTCCCTCCCCTCTTTCTCTCTCTCCCTCCCCCTCTTTCTATCTCCCCCTCTCTCTCCCTCCCCCTCTTTCTCTCTCCCCCTCTTTCTCTCTCCCCCTCTTTCTCTCTCCCTCCCCCTCTTTCTATCTCTCCCTCCCCCTCTCTTTCCTCAGTTCTGTGTCAGACTCCAGCAGTATAGTTATATAACAGGAGATACTTGTTCATTATGATGATCTCATTACTCTGCATTCCTTCTGCATGAGTCCCCCATCCCTCCATCTCACATCTCCCATCCCTCCATCTCACATCTCCCATCCCTCCATCCCTCCATCTCACATCTCCCATCCCTCCATCCCTCTATCTTACATCTCACACCCCTCCATCTCCCATCTCACACCCCTCCATTTCCCATCTCACATTTCCCATCTCACATCCCTCCATCTCCCATCCCTCCATCTCCCATCTCACATCCCTCCATCTCACATCTCCCATCCCTCCATCTCCCATCTCCCATCCCTCCATCTCACATCTCCCATCCCTCCATCTCCCATCTCACATCCCTCCATCTCACATCTCCCATCCCTCCATCTCCCATCTCACATCCCTCCATCTCACATCTCCCATCCCTCCATCTCCCATTCCCCCATCCCTCCTCTCCCATTCCTCCATCCCCTCTCCCCCCTTTCCATCTACCATCTCTCCCATCACTCCATCCTCAGGAGTGGGAGAGGGGGTGGGAGTGGGAGGGAGAAAGAGAGAGAGTGAAGGGGAGAGATGGTGTGACGGAGGGTTTTATGTGTCTAAGGAGACAGTGAATGCAGGCAGTTGTGTGTGTGTGAGTGTGTGTGAGTGTGTGTGTAAGTGTGTGTGTGTGAGTGTCTGTGTCACGTGTTCAGGAAGTGTTTTGCCTGCAGTGTGTAGCAGGCTTATGGAACAGGTGCAGCAGTGGTTGAGGTATTTATAGAACAAGAGAGTGTATCCTCAGGGAGTTCCCTCTCTCCCCCCTCTCCCCCCTCTCTCCCCCCTCTTCATCCTTCTTTCTCCCATCTCTTTATCCGTTTCTTTCTCTGCCCTCATCTTACAGCAGGCCAGCGTGTCCCCAGGGAGTTCCCTATTCCCTCCTTTCTCTCTAGCTGAGCTTCTCTCTCTCTCTCATCCTCTTTATTTCTTTCCTCTTCTCGGTCTTCCCCTCTTCTCTGTGCACCCCTCCTCTCCCTCTCCCCCTCCTATCCTCTCCCCCTCTCCCCCCCTCTCTCCCTCTCCCTCTCTCCCCCTCTCCCCCCTCTCTCTCTGCCAGGGTTTCCCAGCCTAATGTAACATGTTTTAATGATCTGTCCTAATAAATAATTCCAAAGAAATGGAGGCCCGGGCTAAAAATAAACTGCAGGCTGAATAATGCATTCCTTTCTTTTTGACCCTCAGCATTGTGTGCTAAGTGTGTGCTAAGTGTGTGCATGCTAAATGTGTGTGTGTATGCTAAATGTGTGTGTGTGTGTGTGTGAAAGAAGAGAGAGAGAGAGCAAACATCAGGCCCCAGGTTGTGTAGTGGCCTAGTCAAGTCTGCCAGAAAGACTCATCAAAACACAGGAATTACAAGGATATTCTCTCTATCTCTCTACCCATCTCTACAGGTCTCTCTATCTCTACCCATCTCTACCTGTCTTTCTATCTCTCTACCCATCTCTACCTATCTCTCTATCTCTACCCATCTCTACCTGTCTCTCTATCTCTACCGGTCTCTCTATCTCTACCCATCTCTACAGGTCTCTCTATCTCTACCCATCTCTACCGGTCTCTCTATCTCTACCCATCTCTACCTGTCTCTCTATCTCTACCCATCTCTACCTATCTCTCTATCTCTACCCATCTCTACCTGTCTCTCTATCTCTACCCATCTCTACCTGTCTCTCTATCTCTCTAACCCATCTCTACCTGTCTCTCTATCTCTCTAACCCATCTCTACCTGTCTCTCTATCTCTCTAACCCATCTCTACCTGTCTCTCTATCTCTCTAACCCATCTCTACCTGTCTCTCTATCTCTCTAACCCATCTCTACCTGTCTCTCTAGCTCTCTAACCCATCTCTACCTGTCTCTCTATCTCTCTAACCCATCTCTACCTGTCTCTCTAGCTCTCTAACCCATCTCTACCTGTCTCTCTAGCTCTCTAACCCATCTCTACCTGTCTCTCTAGCTCTCTAACCCATCTCTACCTGTCTCTCTAGCTCTCTAACCCATCTCTACCTGTCTCTCTATCTCTCTAACCCATCTCTACCTGTCTCTCTAGCTCTCTAAACCATCTCTACCTGTCTCTCTATCTCTCTAACCCATCTCTACCTGTCTCTCTAGCTCACACTGTCTCTTTCTGTGTTTCCATCCTGCTCCCTGGATCTGTCCGTCTCCCAGCACATGTCCTCAGCTCTTTGAAGTTCTCTCCAGAAACAGATGAGGAACAGAGCAGCAGCTCACCAGCAGGGGAGAGAGACGGACAACCACTTCAAAGTGTCTCCGTCTCCGGGAACGCAAATATTTTTAGACAGCTGGTTTTGAAACTGTGTGCATGTGTGGGGGGGAGGGAGGGCTGACAGGGGGTGTGTGGACGAGAAGAGGAGGCAAAGGAGGGTGAGGAGAGGGGGTGAGAGGTGAGGAGAGGGGGTTACAGACCAAAGAACATAGATGGGCACCATCTTGTTTAGACCATTTGTCCCCGTAGAGAAGGGCCTTGGTGGTTCCACACATTCTGTTGTGGACCAACAGTGACAGCAGCATCTGAGCGTGGCTAACATGAGGTCTCCACACTTTAGTCACCATCATGTGACTCATACGCTGCTGCACTGAGCCGCTCCGCTGAGCCGCTGCTCTGAGCTGCTGCGCTGCTGCACTGAACTGCTGCACTGAACTGCTGCACTGAGCTGCTGCACTGAGCTGCTGCGCTGAGCCGCTGCGCTTAGCCGCTGCACTGAGCTGCTGTACCGTGGCTGAAAACAGATACGACACGGCTAACCTTCTCCATCAGCCCTCTCTATCTCTATCTCTTTATATATATGTCTCTTCATCTCTCTTCATCTCTCTTTAACTCTCTCTAACTCTCTATGTCTCTTTATCTCTCTCTATTTCTCTTTGGCTCCGCCTCTCCTGGTTGTAGAAGTCTTAATACATTTCAAACGGAGATCAGTTTATAACATTTGATATTTTTCTCTCTCTCTCTCTGCCCCCCACTCCCATCTCACCCCACCCACCTCCACCTCCTCCAATCTCACCCCTTCCTATCTCCCCCTCCACCCCCCCAGCGGTGTGCCTGGTGTTGGGCTGTGTGATCTTCCCAGATGGCTGGGATGCGGAGGTGGTGAGGGACCTGTGTGGGGAGATGACGGGCCGATACAGCCTGGGCGCCTGCTCTGTGCGCTGGGCTTACATCCTGGCCATCATGGGCATCCTGGACGCTCTCATCCGTCTCCTTCCTAGCCTTCGTCCTGGGGAACAGCAGAACCAGGACCTCTACCTGGACCACCTCCAGAACAGCACAGGTACGGGGGGGAGGGAGGGAGGAGGGAAAGGATGAAGGGGAGGAGGGGGAGGGGGGGAGGAGGAGGGGAGGGGGGGAGGAGGGAAAGGATGAAGGGGAGGAGGGAGGGGGGAGGAGGGAAAGGATGAAGGGGAGGAGGGGAGGGGGGGAGGAGGGGAGGGGGGGGAGGAGGGAAAGGATGAAGGGGAGGGAGGAAGGGAGGGAGGGGGGGAGGAGGGAAAGGATGAAGGGGAGGAGGGAGGAGGGAAAGGATGAAGGGGAGGAGGGGAGGGGGGGAGGAGGGAAAGGATGAAGGGGAGGAGGGGAGGGAGGGAGGAAGGAAAGGATGAAGGGGAGGAGGGGAGGGAGGGAGGAGGGAAAGGATGAAGGGAGGAGGGGAGGGAAAGGATGAAGGGAGGAGGGGAGGGGGGGAGGAGGGAAAGGATGAAGGGGAGGAGGGGAGGGAAAGGATGAAGGGGAGGAGGGGAGGGGGGAGGAGGGAAAGGATGAAGGGGAGGAGGGGGGAGAAGGAGGGGGGGCAAGATCAACGACAATTTAAAACGTGACACAAAACATACCAAGTCTCAAGGGATCTGCTGAAAATAATAAACATGTGAACTGTGAGTGACTTGTCCTTGCACACATTTATGTGTTATGTTCCAGCAGATTTCACTGTCTCCAGGGTGAGTGTGCTGGAAAAGCAACTTTGTGGTGAATGTTTAATGTCCTGTGCATGCTGGTGTCGTGTTGAATGGATGTTATTGCGGTGTGTTTATGGTGTGTTGTGGTGATCCCTGTAATGGTGCGTGTTGTAAGCTTGTACAGTTTTGTGTGGTATTGTTAAGTGCTGTGGGGATGTGCAGTGGGGTGTTAAATCATTGTGTATACACTCCTTTCCAGTACTTATATTGTTTTCTAAAGATCTATTTAACCAGTGAGTTTTTACACAATGATAACCATGAGTTGACATAATATTATGGCGCTCAACATGGCTAGGCTAACTCTACAGCCGTGAGGCTAACTCCACAGCAGCTAGGCTAACTCCACAGCAGCTAGGCTAACTCCACAGCAGCTAGGCTAACTCCACAGCAGCTAGGCTAACTCCACAGCAGCTAGGCTAACTCCACAGCAGCTAGGCTAACTCTACAGCCGCGAGGCTACCTCTACAGCAGCTAGGCTAACTCTATAGCAGCTAGGCTAACACTACAACAGCTAGGGCTAACTCTACAGCAGCTAGTTTAGTTCTACAGCAGCTAGGCTCGTTTGACAGCAGCTAGGCTAACTCTACTCTGCAAGTACAGATATGTTTCCCTCTACTGTTTGTACAGATTGAAATCCGGGACAGACGAGATCCCAGATATGGACTCCAGCCACTCCACTGAAGCTGCCTGCTGAAACTCCCCTCCTCTCCTCTCCCATCCCCTCTCCCCTCCTCTCCTCTTTCCTCCCCTCTCCCCTCTGCTGTGATAATTGCAAGATCAGCTATATTTTGCAAATAAGGGTGTGTGTGTGTGTGTGAATGTCTGGACTGTGTGAATTCAAATGTCTGATTTTGACTTACTGTATAGTAAACACTGATGTGTGTGTGTGTGTGTGTGTGTTTGTGTGTGTATGGGCCCAGATCATCTTTTCCAAACTGCACAGCTCTGGGATGTGAAAAACAGCTTAACATACAATATTCAAACTCATGTAAATACCATCACAGTTGCAAACCCCAGCCTGTGTATCCTGAACTTTTACATATTTTCCTAACTTTTCTCACAGGGATCTGTACAAACTTTTTTGTATAGTGACAACTCCCAACCTCTCTCTGCCTTCTGTCCAGACACCAAAATAAGACCATGAGATTTATTCTGGTTCTTGTTAGAAACCGTTAACCTTTTCCCCAGCCTGAACAGTCTGATAGAGCTCCGGTGTTTCTGTCCTCAGCTGTTCTCTCTGTCCTCAGCTGTCCTCAGCTGTTCTCTCTGTCCTCAGCTGTTCTCAGCTGTTCTCTCTGTCCTCAGCTGTTCTCTCTGTCCTCAGCTGTCCTCAGCTGTTCTCTCTGTCCTCAGCTGTTCTCTCTGTCCTCAGCTGTCCTCAGCTGTCCTCAGCTGTTCTCTCTGTCCTCAGCTGTTCTCTCTGTTCTCTCTGCTCTCAGCTGTCCTCAGCTGTTCTCTCTGTCCTCAGCTGTCCTCAGCTGTTCTCTCTGTTCTCAGCTGTGCCTCTCTGTTCTCTCTGTCCTCAGCTGTTCTCTCTGTCCTCAGCTGTCCTCAGCTGTCCTCAGCTGTTCTCTCTGTCCTCAGCTGTTCTCTCTGTTCTCTCTGCTCTCAGCTGTCCTCAGCTGTTCTCTCTGTCCTCAGCTGTCCTCAGCTGTTCTCTCTGTTCTCAGCTGTCCTCAGCTGTTCTCTCTGTCCTCAGCTGTCCTCAGCTGTTCTCTCTGTCCTCAGCTGTCCTCAGCTGTTCTCTCTGTTCTCAGCTGTCCTCAGCTGTTCTCTCTGTCCTCAGCTGTTCTCTCTGTTCTCTCTGCTCTCAGCTGTCCTCAGCTGTTCTCTCTGTCCTCAGCTGTCCTCTGTCCTCAGCTTCTCTCTGTTCTCTCTGCTCTCAGCTGTCCTCAGCTGTTCTCTCTGTCCTCAGCTGTTCTCTCTGTTCTCTCTGTCCTCAGCTGTCCTCTGCTGTTCTCTCTGTCCTCAGCTGTCCTCAGCTGTTCTCTCTGTCCTCAGCTGTTCTCTCTGTCCTCAGCTGTTCTCTCTTTCTCTGTTCTCAGCTGTTCTCTCTGTTCTCTCTGTCCTCAGCTGTTCTCTCTGTCCTCACCTGTTCTCTCTGTTCTCAGCTGTTCTCTCTGTTCTCTCTGTCCTCAGCTGTCCTCTGCTGTTCTCTCTGTCCTCAGCTGTCCTCAGCTGTCCTCAGCTGTCCTCTGCTGTTCTCTCTGTCCTCAGCTGTCCTCAGCTGTCTCTCTGTCCTCAGCTGTTCTCTCTGTCCTCTGCTGTTCTCAGCTGTTCTCTCTGTTCTCTCTGTTCTCAGCTGTCCTCAGCTGTCCTCAGCTGTCCTCAGCTGTCCTCAGCTGATCCCTCAGCTGTTCTCTCTGTCCTCAGCTGTCCTCTGCTGTTCTCAGCTGTCCTCAGCTGTTCTCTCTGTCCTCAGCTGTCCTCAGCTGTTCTCTCTGTCCTCAGCTGTCCTCAGCTGTCCTCAGCTGTTCTCTCTGTCCTCAGCTGTCCTCAGCTGTCCTCAGCTGTCCTCAGCTGTTCTCTCTGTCCTCAGCTGTCCTCAGCTGTCCTCAGCTGTCCTCAGCTGTCCTCAGCTGTCCTCAGCTGTTCTCAGCTCTTCTCAGTTCAGACAGGAACATGAGGGGGACCGTTTCACAACACCAAACAGCCGTCGTCAGGAAGAACGCTTTACTGTAACGATGACTAGCCTTGACAACGACTGACTGACCCTGACCCTGTGGTGAATCTCTTCTTTGGTGTAGATGTGTGTGCTGGGATGTTTGATCCAGGGATGTAGTCTAGTGTAAAACATGTGATAAAGCCCCGTCCATTTATCAATGCTCAGTTCATAGATTACAGAAGTCAATTCTATACAGAAATTATACAAGAAATGGACAGATCCAATGCCCTGCATATGGTATTATGTTCTGATTTGATACAGTCACACTATCATTAAGTACTTTTTTCCGTTTGGGCAGGAAATGTGTCTGTTGCACTGCCTGCTACTCCAGGTCAAGGCTGGGATTTGAACCCAGACCCTGCTGTTGGATCGAGAACACAGTGTGTGAAGGAGACCAGTCTAATCTAGGGGCAACACTCAGTCAGTCACAGAGTCGAAGCATGACAAGACCGGCTAGGGTGTTTAAAGGTTAAAGACAAAAAGCCTAAGAACATTGGCTCAGGGGTCAAAGGGTTCAGACCAGTAGGGTCAGGGGTCAAAGCATTAAGACCAGTAGAGGTTAGGGGTCAAAGGGTTAAGACCAGTAGGGGTCAAAGCGTTCAAACCAGTAGGGGGTCAGAAGTCAAAGGGTTCAGACCAGTAGGGGTCAGGGGTCAAAGCATTAAGACCAGTAGAGGTTAGGAGTCAAAGGGTTAAGACCAGTAGGGGTCAGAAGTCAAAATGTTAAGACCAGTAGGGGTCAGGGGTCAAATCATTCAGACAGGAAGGGGTCATCAGTCATTGGTCCTAAGATTTCCCTAAGTGGCTTTTTTGGTTTCTAGCGTTGGTCTTAATCAGCAAGTAAAGAGACATCGTCATGCCAACCTGACTTGGGCCGAACATCCCTGTTGTCACGCCAACCACGACATCCCCGTGGATACGAGAGGGAAAACTAACCTGTGAAGAAGTCAAGTTTTGTATAAAGGAAGTTGTGTATTCTGTCTGTTGTTGTTAAACATGTGTTGGTTCTCAGTTTGCGTTGGTTTGTTTGTGTTCCGTCCCCTGATGATGAAGTGTTTATTATCATTATTGATTACTTTAAATGTATTGATTATATTGGCAGATTGAGTGAGAAAATGTCTAAAAGAAACCCCTACTGATAGCTGCTTCAGCAAAGGATACATCAAAGGATATTGATTAATCTGATCGTCTGAACTGACAGTTATTGATATATTATTGATGAAGTGAGCAGCAGGATGAAGATTCAAAGTTGGTAGCACTAATTTCATGAGACTAATACTTTTGTCTTATTTGGATGATGGGGGGGGGGGGGGGGGTATTCTCTCAAATATATATTTTAACTGTGTTTTTTAAATGTTGTTGAGATTCACATGATTAACTGCTTAAACAGACTCTGAAAAGGTTGAAAAAAATAAAATAATTTTACTTAAGAATCAATTTAGTCTTTAGTGTTTTTACTCTGGTTACTGCAACCCTGCTAAGGGAGGGGAGGCAGGGGGGGGAGGGAGGAGGGGTTAAGGGAGGCAGGGGGAAGGAGGGGTTAAGGGAGGCAGGGGGAAGGAGGGGTTAAGGGAGGCAGGGGGAAGGAGGGGTTAAGGGAGGCAGGGGGAAGGAGGGGGTTAAGGGAGGCAGGGGGAAGGAGGGGTTAAGGGAGGCAGGGGGAAGGAGGGGTTAAGGGAGGCAGGGGGAAGGAGGGGTTAAGGGAGGCAGGGGGAAGGAGGGGTTAAGGGAGGCAGGGGGAAGGAGGGGTTAAGGGAGGCAGGGGGAAGGAGGGGTTAAGGGAGGCAGGGGGAAGGAGGGGTTAAGGGAGGCAGGGGGAAGGAGGGGGTTAAGGGAGGCAGGGGGAAGGAGGGGTTAAGGGGAGACAGTATGAACGAGGGACTGGGCCAGACTTTAAACATATTAACTAATATGTGCGAATATTTTTTTTTTTTCAAAGAGGTTGAACTAATGCATTTCAGGAAATATTCAGATAAATAAAAAAGTCCTTTCAACATTGTGTGAAAAAAAGTTTGGAAAATATTTGTTCAAAAAGGTTTCAAAGGTTTACGTGAACCGCAAAGATCATTTTATTTGTCTTACAATAATTGTCTTGGTTACATTCGTATATAAACTTTCAGAATCCTTTAACATTTACAGGATGACAGTTATGATGTTTCTAAAGATGTGACCCTCATGAACAGCTGGAACAGGAACAACTGTGTTTGAAGACAAATCCACTGAATTAAATCCAAACTTCTCCTTTCTTTCTCACGAATCAATCGATTTGAGGAAAGTTATCTTGTAATTGCATCAAAATCGCCCAGAATGCAACAGGCTGACCGAACCTGAGGTGCACAACTTCCATTTTTACGATGATTTTTCTTTGCATCAAATGATTCCAACCCAAAAGTGTTGTTTGATCATCACTGTTCCTGTCACCTGTACACACATCTACACTAACAAACAGTTGAAATGATCACAGGAAAGACTTGAATAAGGAAGTGCACTAAGGGGCGTCATGTGACACCTGAAAGGGGGCAGGGCTTAAGGAAAAAGGATGAAGACAGATCCCCTGAGGGTTCTGTATCGCCATGGAGATCTGAGACAACAGCATCTGAGGGTTCTGTATCGCCATGGAGATCTGAGACAACAGCATCTGAGGGTTCTGTATCACCATGGAAATTGACTACAGCATCTGAGAGTTCTCTATCGCCACGGAAATAGACTCTACAGCATCTGAGGGTTTTGTATCGCCATGGAGATAGACTCTACAGCATCTGAGAGTTCTGTATCGCCATGGAGATAGACTCTACAGCATCTGAGAGTTCTGTATCGCCATGGAGATCTGAGACAACAGCATCTGAGGGTTCTGTATCGCCATGGAGATAGACTCTACAGCATCTGAGGGTTCTGTATCGCCATGGAGATAGACTCTACAGCATCTGAGGGTTCTGTATCGCCATGGAGATAGACTCTACAGCATCTGAGAGTTCTGTATCGCCATGGAGATAGACTCTACAGCATCTGAGAGTTCTGTATCGCCATGGAGATAGACTCTACAGTATCTGAGAGTTCTGTATCGCCATGGAGATAGACTCTACAGCATCTGAGAGTTCTGTATCGCCATGGAGATAGACTCTACAGCATCTGAGAGTTCTGTATCGCCATGGAGACTGCAGGAGTGGCAGGAAGAGAGTGGCTGGTGTAGAAACACAGCTGCACGCCACGTCATCAAAGGAACAACAGGAAGTACAACTACATGGTCATTGTGTATAAAAGAGCATAAACATGTCAGAATAAAAACTCAAACTAAAA
>CM059320.1:16780459-16784499 GCA_030340685.1 Protosalanx chinensis | reverse complement strand
ACACTGAACCACACACTGAACACACTGAACACACTGAACACACACTGAACACACTGAACACACTGAACACACTGAACACACTGAACACACACTGAACACACTGAACACACACTGAACACACTGAACACACACTGAACACACTGAACACACACTGAACACACACTGAACACACACTGAACACACACTGAACACACTGAACACACACTGAACACACTGAACACACACTGAACACACACTGAACACACACTGAACACACTGATCACAGAACACACTGAACACACTGAACACACACTGAACACACTGAACACACACTGAACACACTGAACACACACTGAACACACACTGAACACACACTGAACACACTGAACACACACTGAACACACACTGAACACACTGAACCCACTACACACTGAACACACTGATCACACACTGAACACACACTGAACACACTGAACACACACTGATCACACTGAACACACTGAACACACTGATCACACACTGAACACACACTGAACACACTGAACACACACTGATCGCACTGAACACACTGAACACACACTGAACACACTGAACACACACTGATCACACTGATCACACTGAACACACACTGAACACACTGATCACACTCAACACACTGATCACACTGAACACACTGAACACACACTGAACACACACTGAACACACACTGAACACACTGAACACACTGAACACACTGAACACACACTGAACACACACTGAACACACACTGAACACAGTGAACACACAGTGAACACACACTGAACACACTGAACACACACTGAACACACTGATCACACTGAACACACTGAACACACTGAACACACACTGAACACACTGATCACACTGAACACACTGAACACACTGAAGACACACAGAACACACTGAACACACACTGATCACACTGAACACACTGAACACACTGAACACACACTGAACACACTGAACACACACTGAACACACTGAACACACACTGAACACACTGAACACACACTGAACACACTGAACACACACTGAACACACTGAACACACACTGAACACACACTGAACACACTGAACACACTGAACACACACTGAACACACACTGAACACACACTGAACACACACTGAACACACTGAACACACACTGAACACACACTGATACACACTGAACACACTGAACACACACTGAACACACACTGATCACACTGATCACACTGAAAACACACTGAACACACTGATCACACTGAACACACACTGAACACACTGATCACACTGATCACACTGAACACACTGAGCACACTGAGAACACACTGAACACACACTGAACACACTGATCACACTGATCACACTGAACACACACTGAACACACTGAGAACACACTGAACACACACTGATCACACTGAGCACACTGAGAACACACTGAACACACACTGATCACACTGAACACACTGATCACACTGAGCACACTGAGAACACACTGATCACACTCAACACACTGATCACACTGATCACACACTGAACACACACTGAACACACTGATCACACTGAACACACTGATCACACTGAACACACTGATCACACTGAACACACCGATCACACTGATCACACACTGAACACACTGATCACACTGAACACGTTAATCATTTGTATCTGATTTAAATACAGCCTGTTAGTAACGTCATAGTTTTACTGTACTAGTTTTAGTGTTGGTATGAGACACACTGAGGCTAATGTTTTACTGGGTTTTTGACTGTACTTTGTCTCTCTTATCTTTCCCTCCCCCTCTCTCCCTACTCACCCCTCCCCCCTCCTCCTCTCTCCCCCTCTCTCCCTCTTCTCTCTCCATTTGACCCTTCATCTTCCTTTCTCTCTCCCCACTCCTTCTCTCCCCTCCCCTCCTCCTCCCTCCTCCTCCCTCCTCCTCCCTCCTCCTCCCCTCCCCTCCTCCCCCCTCCTCCTCCCTCCTCCTCCCCTCCTCCTCCCCTCCCCTCCCTCCTCCTCCCCTCCTCCCCCCTCCTCCCCACCTCCAGAGGAGGCAGACTACTCTGCCTTCTGTACAGACTCCCTGACCAGGAAGCGTACAGTCTTGTCAGCGGTGCTCCTGCGTCCGGACGCGTCCAGGAAGAAGCCTCCCGTCATCATCAGCCTCCCGCGGGACTTCCGGCCCGTGTCGTCCATCATCGATGTGGACGTCCTCCCAGAGAGTCACCGCCGCGTGCGGCTCTACAAGCACGGCCAGGAGAAACCGCTGGGCTTCTACATCCGGGACGGCTCCAGCGTGCGTGTGACTGCCCAGGGCCTGGAGAAGGTTCCTGGGATCTTCATCTCCAGGATGGTGCCTGGAGGTCTGGCTGAGAGCACGGGGCTGCTGGCCGTCAACGACGAGGTCCTGGAGGTGAACGGCATCGAGGTGGCGGGGAAGTCGCTGGACCAGGTGACCGACATGATGATTGCCAACAGCCACAACCTCATCGTCACGGTGAAGCCGGCCAACCAGCGCAACAACGTGGTACGAGGCGGGGGAGGGGGAGGGGGGGGCCGCTTCCGGGAGCTCGGGGCGTTCGTCCGACAGCGGGGCGAGTTACTACGGTTACTCGGGCGGCGCCACGGCGACGACACCCACGCACATCATTCAGAACTTCGAGGAGGAGGATCTGGACAGCGAGGAGGACGAGGAGGACCTGGTGATCGAGGCCGGGGGGGGAGGCCAGGGGGGAGGCCAGGGGGGAGGCTGCCCCTGTCCTGGGGGCCGTGCCTGCCAGCTCCAGCATGCCCTTGCTCCCCCGCTACGAGCCACACCTCAACCTCCGCACAGTCCCCGCCCCTGCTAAGTCCAACGGAAGCCTGGCAGCCAATAGCAGCACGGGGTCTCTCAGCCCTCTCGACAGGGGCTCTGAGGGGCGGAGCCTGGAGGAGGATGGAACTGTCATAACACTGTAGAGACACAAACACACACAGTCTCTCACACACACACACACACACTGTCTCTCTCACACACACACACACACACCTTAAAGAGCACACTGGTATCCAGTCCATATGTCTATGAAGAGTGGACCTGATCAGTACCTTGTAAAGCTGGACCAGAAACACATCCTGCTTGCTATTACACTGACATGCTAACGACCCTGCTAACGACCCTGCTAACGACCCTGCGTCTGTGCCATAGCAACAACAAGCCCCTCCCACACTGTGACAGTCAGGTTGATGAGGTCACAGGGTGTACGGTGGGTCTGGACGCTCTGATTGGCTCTTCCCAATGACTCTGCTTGCTGACGGGGGCGTGGCCAGTCCTCTGTCTCTCCACTACAGGTCGCTGGGCGTGGCTGGCTGGGGGCACGGCTGGATGGGGGCGTGGCTGCCTGTTTTTTATTGGACGAGCAAGCGAAACGCACTTATCTGGGGGATCTCCACGGTAACCATCTCATCATGCCTTGTTGCTCTGTGTTCAGCAATAACCACTCCCCCCTTAAGCAATCGCGGCATGCGATTGGGTGGAACTTTTTGGCTTCCAACGCGCGTGTTACCGTAGTAACTGGCAAATTAAGCTGAGGTCTGCAATAATGTTCTGAAAACGTTCTGGCAGAAGAAAGATAGAGAAGCAGGTGTGGGTTCTAGTTAGTAAACAGTTCTGCTGCTGTTCCCCTCAACACTAATCATGGGTTCCTATTTAATCAGCTGTTCAAGCAGAGGAACTAAAAACTAAAAAAATTATTTTGCTTTAGTTTTGATGCAGTTTTGACAGTTGTGACTGGGAGTGTTCTGATTGGATATACAGACCACATGACCACTAAGGAGGCGAGCCCCTTTCTCCATCCAACCAATGGGGCGTTGTCAGTTGTGTATCCAGGAAGTATCTATTTCTGAGGACAGTGAACCTGTGGCACGGCTAGAACCTCCAGTAGACGGTACTTCCTGTTGCTGCAGGAAGTGGGTTCCTAGTTTGACCACGGCGGCTGTGTTCTCCTTCTCCTCCCCTCCCATACTCCTCTCCCCCTCCCATCCTCCTCTCCTACTCCCCTCCCATCCTCCTCTCCTCCACC
>CM059320.1:16762959-16777959 GCA_030340685.1 Protosalanx chinensis | reverse complement strand
AGGACAAGGGGATTGTAACCACAACAAAATTATTTATTTTCTAATCAACATATTACATTATTTGCCTAGTACACATTTTATGAATTTATTTTATATATATATAAATGATCCGCTTTGTTAATTCACGATGAAAGTTCTTCTTCTGATGTATTCCTAATAGATATTTTTTACTTTTTTGATCTGAAAGAAATTGTTGTTTTCGATCTAAGCTGGTCTACTGGTTAAACATGTCGCCATGACAACTCCATACTGTGAACAACTTCCGGCTTGTTTAGAGTTTAGAAAACCCAAACTAATGTCTGAACATTTTGCTTTGAGTCCGATTTGTTTTTGTTTTTCTTCTTTTTGTACGAATGAGCAATGATTTTTGCTTGCCAGAATAAATCCTAAAGTATAGATTTGTACTGAAAATTGTCAGTATTTTCTTATAGAAGCTACACAATGTACATTTTTTATCACATTCAATGAAAATTCATGATAGTTGATTCCATGAGCTGGAGTAAATAAACTAACATGTAGTAACCATACCTTTTATGTATTTATTGTCTATTATCAGACCATACCGTTTATATTCATTATATTATTGCACATTATGCGTGAGGGGGTAGTTTATCACAGATCTGAGAAGATGTGCGCCACCTTGTGAGCAGACTGGGAATCGTTTAACTTTCATAAGCACGTTAGATTCGGTAACCATGGCTACACAGTGCCGAATCACGTGACGTTGAGCCAAGATGGCAACGCGATGCTTAATCACGTGACGTGACGTTGAGCCAAGATGGCAACGCGGTGCTGAATCACGTGACGTGACGTTGAGCCAAGATGGCGCCGCAGTGCTGATATTGCAGCACCAGCTGGTTGGCGGCAGGATTCACTCTAACATCCCGGTTCAGTTCGTGTTTCACCTGCGTCAAACTGCAGGAACATGAAGATGACGGACTGAGGAGAGGAGCTACCGAGAAATCAACAATAACAACAACAACAACAACTAGCAACAACACAACAGACACTTCATCTAGAAACACAACAGACATTTAATCTAGCTACAACAGACACAACAACAGACAGTTGATCTAACACACCACGCGCCCCCCAGTTCATCCAGCAGCACGAGCAGGGGACAGCAGGATGTTTCTGTCTCGAGCTCTGGAGAAGATCCTGTCAGATAAAGAAGTGAAGAGGAGCAGCAACAACCAGCTGAGGAAGACCTGTCAAGCTGCTCTGGGTGAGGAAGAGGGGCTGTGAGTGTGTCTGTCTGTGTCTGTGTGTGTGTGTGTGTGTGTGTGTGTGTCTGTGGGTGGGGGTGGGTGTGTGTGTGTGTGTGTGTGAGAGAGACACATAAACCAAGACTTGGATGCAAAGTTCAGCTAGCTTAGCTCTAACTAGGCTAGTTAGCTGCTAGCCTGTTAGCATCATTAGCCTCACAGGCCTTTCAGAACTGCTAGCTAAGCTAACGCCTTCATGCTAATGTGTGTCATTAAAATACTGAAGATCAATTGAGTTAGATTTGGTGACGAGATAAGACAAAGGCACCTTTAATTAGAGTATTTGTGTGACTGTTACTAAGGTAACTAAATAATTAGGTAGCTAACTAGCGAGCTGCTTTGACCAATCATTGATCTGTACGTAGCTTTTCCACTGACAGATGAGAGGATCCTCTTACACACACACATCTAGCTTGTGTGTGTGTTTGTGTGTCTGTGTGTGTGTCTGTCTGTCTGTGTGTGTGTGTGTCTGTCTGTCTGTGTGTGTGTGTGTCTGTGTGTTGGGTTACTTGAAGAGAGATCTGCAAGGTCTCATTATTCTCTGTATTTACTTTCTGGGCCCATTCTGTCTACTGTCATTAGAACAGGAGGACGTGTCAACTATGAAACAGCAGATATTTCCTGTCATATCTGTTTATTGGATTGACAGAGTTACGTACTCATTGGTGGCTTTAGTGACACTCAAATTTAAACGGTTATTTCTGTTGAACAAAGTAATGTACTAATCCCCCCCCCCCTATAGTTGTACTGGTTGTACTGTCAAGATAATCATTCACTCCTGGAAGATCCGGTTTGGTAGGATGTCGATGGTGGAAATATTCAGGAAGTGCTGTAGGGTGGCTGAAAATAAGACAGCATGAATTGATCTGGTGACGCTGCTCTGATCTCTGTCTGAATCCTTTCATTATACATGTTTAAGACATGAGGGGAGCTGTCTGTCTCCTCTTCTGTCTCCTCGGCTCCTCTCCTGTCTCCTTGTCTCCTCTTCGGTCTCCTCTCCTGTCTCCTCGGCTCCTCTCCTGTCTCCTCGGCTCCTCTCCTGTCTCCTCGGCTCCTCTCCTGTCTCCTCGGCTCCTCATCTGTCTGCTCTCCTGTCTCCTCGGCTCCTCTCCTGTCTCCTCGGCTCCTCTCCTGTCTCCTTGTCTCCTCTTCTGTCTGCTCTCCTGTCTCCTCGGCTCCTCTCCTGTCTCCTTGGCTCCTCTCTTGTCTCCTTGGCTCCTCTCCTGTCTCCTTGGCTCCTCTCCTGTCTCCTTGGCTCCTCCTGTCTCCTCGGCTCCTCTCCTGTCTCCTTGGCTCCTCTCCTTTCTCCTTGGCTCCTCTCCTGTCTCCTTGGCTCCTCTCCTGTCTCCTTGGCTCCTCTCCTGTCTCCTTGGCTCCTCTCCTGTCTCCTTGGCTCCTCTCCTGTCTCCTTGGCTCCTCTCCTGTCTCCTTGGCTCCTCTCCTGTCTCCTTGGCTCCTCTCCTGTCTCCTCTTCTGGCTCCTCCTCTCCTTATCTCACACTCTTCTCTCCTTTCTGGTTCTAACTCCTTCACTTCTCTCCTTTCCTGTGTGTGTGTGTGTGTGTGTGTGTGTGTGTGTGTGTGGGGTAAATAACACTGTCTGGTGATGTGACTGGTAATGGTGGGTGTGTGTGTGTACTTGTACATGTGTGTGTAAATGAGGGTGTAATTTAATAATCACCCCTCCATCTAATCAGTTACGAAGTTCAAAGTTACATTCAGTCATTTATCAGACACTCTTATCCAGAGTGACTTACAGTAAGTACAGGCACATTCCCCCCTGAGGCAAGTAGGGTGAAGTGCCTTGACCAAGGACACAACGTCATGTTGGCACAGCCGGGAATCAAACCCGCAACCTTCTGATTACTAGCCTGATTCCATCACTGCTCAGACACTTGACTCCTCAGTACATATTCATGGTTCCTCCAATGATCCTGACCCTCTGTTCTCTCTCCTCTCCTGTCTCCTGTCTCCTGTCTCCTCTCCTGTCTCCTCTCCTGTCTCCTCTCCTGTCTCCTCTCCTGTCTCCTCTCCTGTGTCCTCTCCTGTCTCCTCTCCTGTCTCCTCTCCTGTCTCCTCTCCTGTGTCCTCTCTCCTGTCTCCTCTCCTGTCTCCTCTCCTGTCTCCTCTCTCCTGTCTCCTCTCCTGTCTCCTCTCCTGTCTCCTCTCCTGTCTCCTCTCCTGTCTCCTCTCCTGTCTCCTCTCCTGTCTCCTCTCTCCTCTCCTGTCTCCTCTCCTGTCTCCTCTCCTGTCTCCTCTCCTGTCTCCTCTCCTGTCTCCTCTCTCCTCTCCTGTCTCCTCTCCTGTCTCCTCTCCTGTCTCCTCTCCTGTCTCCTCTCTCCTCAGATGAAATCAAGATCGAGCTAGAGAAGCAAAAGTAAGTTCCTCCCCACAAGATCTTTCTCTTGTTTATTGAATGTGAACGTGTAGATGCTGCGTGCTAGCCTGTGCGTTAGCCTGTGTGCTAGCCTGTGCATTAGCCTGTGTGCAGGCCTGTGTGCTAGCTTGTATGATAGCCTGTGTGCTAGCCTGTGTTAGCATGTGTGCTAGCTTGTGTGCTAGCCTGTGTGCTAGCCTGTGTTAGCATGTGTGCTAGCTTGTGTGCTAGCCTGTGTGCTAGCCTGTGTTAGCATGTGTGCTAGCTTGTGTGCTAGCCTGTGTTAGCATGTGTGCTAGCTTGTGTGCTAGCCTGTGTGCTAGCTTGTGTGCTAGCCTGTGTTAGCATGTGTGCTAGCCTGTGTGCTAGCCTGTGTTAGCATGTGTGCTAGTGGCAGGTAGATCTGCAGCTACGGCTCAATGAATCGCTTCT
The DNA here is from genome assembly GCA_030340685.1 of Protosalanx chinensis. Lineage (NCBI taxonomy): Eukaryota > Metazoa > Chordata > Actinopteri > Osmeriformes > Salangidae > Protosalanx > Protosalanx chinensis. Next base: position 16,773,886 of record CM059320.1, on the reverse strand, counting down.
CTGTGACACAGCTGTCACATTTGGTTAGCCTGTGTGTGCACACACATTAGAGTGTGTAGTTTTGTTCTTGTGTGTACCACTGCCACACACACACACACACACTCTCAAGAAACAGCCATTCATCGACAACATCTCAGACCATTGAATGACCTCACTTCCTGTGCTCGTGTCTGGCTGTGGGCCGGCGCTCCTGATTGGCTCGCTGACCCTGTGGTGCTGTTGTTTCCATAGAGATGGCACGGTGGTCCCGCCCAGAGCTAACTACATCGAGGCTGACAAGTATGTGCTGCCTTTTGAACTGGCCTGTCAATCAAAGTCCCCACGGATAGTCAGCACCTCGCTGGACTGTCTGCAGGTACACACACACAATACACACACATACACACACATACACAATACATACACACAGTACACACACATACACAATAATACACACAGTACACACACATACACAATACATACACAGACACTGCATACACAGTACACAAGCAGTGTGTACACTTACACACATTCTCTTGTAATTATTTGTTCCCTCTCTCAGATATATAATGTATTAGTGTACAGTATACTATAAATGCACTTTGACAAATGTACTAACACCCCCCCCCCCCCCCCCCTGCAGAAGCTCATAGCTCATGGCCACATCACAGGTAACGCCCCTGACAGCAGCGCCCCGGGGAAGCGTCTGATTGACAGGCTGGTGGAGACGGTGTGTGACTGCTTCCAGGGTCCCAACACAGACGAGGGAGTCCAGCTGCAGATCATCAAGGTGAGGTCACATGACCTGAGGGTCACATGACATGAGGGTCACATGATCGGCACCTGTAGCTCCTCTTAGAAGCTCAGGTCAGATGGTCTGTATTGTTGCAGTATAAAAACACAAACTAAGCTTAAGTGAACTGAAAGGTCTCCTTCCTGTGTGGATGTGTCCCTCCTGCAGGCCCTCCTGACAGCAGTCACCTCCCCCCACATAGAGATCCATGAAGGCACCGTGCTGCTCACAGTCAGGACCTGCTACAACATCTACCTGGCCAGCAGGAACCTCATCAACCAGACCACAGCCAAGGCCACGCTCACACAGATGCTCAACGTGATCTTCACCCGCATGGAGACACAGGCGGTCAGTTTGGCCCTGGATAGTACACACTGCAGCTAGTACACACTGCAGCTAGTACACACTGCAGCTAGTACACACTGCAGCTAGTACACACTGCAGCTAGTACACACTGCAGCTAGTACACACTGCAGCTAGTACACACTGCAGCTAGTACACACTGCAGCTAGTACACACTGCAGCTAGTACACACTGCAGCTAGTACACACTGCAGCTAGTACACAGTCCAGCTTGTACACCCTGACCCCCCCTCACCCCCCCCTGCCCCCCTGCTTGGTTTCCAGGCCCTGGAGGCTCAGGAGCAGGAGAAGGATCGTCTGGCTCCTCCCCCCCGGCCCTCCTGCCCCTCCCCAGGAGGCGTGTCCGGCTCCCCCCGCTCTGACCGGAGCCACACCCCTGACCCCGGCCCCTCCCCTGTAGGCAGCACCCCCGACCTCAGCTCCACCACGCCCCCCGCCCCCGACATGCCCTCGCTCAATGGCCAACCAGAGGAGAGTAGAGCAGAGGAGGAGGAGCTGGAGAAGAGGGTAGCCACACCCCTTCCAGGTACGGGGCAGGTGGTGGGCGTTGCTAGGCAGGGGGTGAGCGTTGCTATACTGGAGGTGTGCGTTGCTAGGGCGGCTGTTTACTGAGTCATGGCTACAGTCTCTGACTCTTCTCTGCAGATGTGTTCGATGAAGAGGCCCCGCCCCCTACAGTGACCCAAGAAGTAAAGGAGGAGACGGGGGAAGGAGAGGGGGAGGGAGGGGGGGAGGAGGGGGAGAGAGGGGAGGAGGGGGAGGGAGAAAAAGAGACAAAGCCCGCAGAAGAAGTTAAGGCGGAGGAGGAAGTGACATCATCTGAGACCCAGACCAGATCAGGTCAGGACTTTTTATTTTATATTCCATTTAAATATAATTACTGATTAATGTTCTGTGAAACTGAAATAATGAAATTGTCCTTCAGTAACAACTGATCAATGACATGCTTTGTGAAGAGGTCTGTAATATTGATATTACTGTATGTACCACACACATCCATTCTATTGGATTTGCCACTGCTTAACCCCTTTCTTTAATTCTGTCTCTATCTCTCCTCCTCCTCCTCTTGCTCCTCTTCTCCTGCTCCTGCTCCTCCTCCTCTCCTGTCCCAGGAGGGGACCATACCTCCGTCCCCCAGCAGGTGGAGTTGGCGCCCCCCAGAGGCAGAGTGGAGGTGCAGCAGGTGAATGGCATCGTAGAGGACCGAGGCTCAGTCTCTTCCACAGACATCCTGGTGAGTAGAGTCCTCTGTTGCTACAGTAGAGTCCTCTGCTGCTACAGTAGAGTCCTCTGTTGCTACAGTAGAGTCCTCTGCTGCTACAGTAGAGTCCTCTGTTGCTACAGTAGAGTCCTCTGTTGCTACAGTAGAGTCCTCTGTTGCTACAGTAGAGTCCTCTGATGCTACAGTAAAGTCCTCTGCTGCTACAGTAGAGTCCTCTGTTGCTACAGTAGAGTCCTCTGTTGCTACAGTAGAGTCCTCTGTTGCTACAGTAGAGTCCTCTGATGCTACAGTAAAGTCCTCTGCTGCTACAGTAGAGTCCTCTGCTGCTACAGTAGAGTCCTCTGTTGCTACAGTAGAGTCCTCTGTTGCTACAGTAGAGTCCTCTGATGCTACAGTAGAGTCCTCTGTTGCTACAGTAGAGTCCTCTGTTGCTACAGTAGAGTCCTCTGATGCTACAGTAGAGTCCTCTGTTGCTACAGTAGAGTCCTCTGATGCTACAGTAAAGTCCTCTGCTGCTACAGTAGAGTCCTCTGCTGCTACAGTAGAGTCCTCTGATGCTACAGTAGAGTCCTCTGCAGCTACAGTAGAGTCCTCTGATGCTACAGTAGAGTCCTCTGATGCTACAGTAGAGTCCTCTGCTGCTACAGTAGAGTCCTCTGTTGCTACAGTAGAATCCTCTGCTGCTACAGTAGAATCCTCTGTTGCTACAGTAGAATCCTCTGTTGCTACAGTGGAATCCTTTGTTGCTACAGTAGAGTCCTCTGTTGCTACAGTAGAGTCCTCTGTTGCTACAGTAGAGTCCTCTGATGCTACAGTAGAGTCCTCTGTTGCTACAGTAGAGTCATCTGATACTACAGTAAAGTCCTCTGCTGCTACAGTAGAGTCCTCTGATGCTACAGTAGAGTCCTCTGATGCTACAGTAAAGTCCTCTGCTGCTACAGTAGAGTCCTCTGTTGCTACAGTAGAGTCCTCTGCTGCTACAGTAGAGTCCTCTGATGCTACAGTAGAGTCCTCTGCTGCTACAGTAGAGTCCTCTGATGCTACAGTAGAGTCCTCTGTTGCTACAGTAGAGTCATCTGATGCTACAGTAAAGTCCTCTGCTGCTACAGTAGAGTCCTCTGTTGCTACAGTAGAGTCCTCTGATGCTACAGTAAAGTCCTCTGCTGCTACAGTAGAGTCCTCTGTTGCTACAGTAGAGTCCTCTGCTGCTACAGTAGAGTCCTCTGATGCTACAGTAGAGTCCTCTGCTGCTACAGTAGAGTCCTCTGATGCTACAGTAGAGTCCTCTGCTGCTACAGTAGAGTCCTCTGTGGCTACAGTAGAATCCTCTGCTGCTACAGTAGAATCCTCTGTTGCTACAGTAGAATCCTCTGTTGCTACAGTGGAATCGTTTGTTGCTACAGTAGAGTCCTCTGTTGCTACAGTAGAGTCCTCTGTTGCTACAGTAGAGTCCTCTGATGCTACAGTAAAGTCCTCTGCTGCTACAGTAGAGTCCTCTGTTGCTACAGTAGAGTCCTCTGTTGCTACAGTAGAGTCCTCTGTTGCTACAGTAGAGTCCTCTGTTGCTACAGTAGAGTCCTCTGATGCTACAGTAAAGTCCTCTGTTGCTACAGTAGAGTCCTCTGATGCTACAGTAAAGTCCTCTGCTGCTACAGTAGAGTCCTCTGTTGCTACAGTAGAGTCCTCTGATGCTACAGTAGAGTCCTCTGCTGCTACAGTAGAGTCCTCTGTTGCTACAGTAGAATCCTCTGCAGCTACAGTAGAGTCCTCTGTTGCTACAGTGGAATCCTCTGTTGCTACAGTGGAATCCTCTGTTGCTACAGTAGAGTCCTCTGCTGCTACAGTAGAATCCTCTGCTGCTACAGTAGAATCCTCTGCTGCTACAGTAGAATCCTCTGTTGCTACAGTAGAGTCCTCTGTTGCTACAGTAGAGTCCTCTGATGCTACAGTAGAGTCCTCTGTTGCTACAGTAGAGTCATCTGATGCTACAGTAAAGTCCTCTGCTGCTACAGTAGAGTCCTCTGATGCTACAGTAGAGTCCTCTGTTGCTACAGTAGAGTCCTCTGATGCTACAGTAAAGTCCTCTGCTGCTACAGTAGAGTCCTCTGTTGCTACAGTAGAGTCCTCTGCTGCTACAGTAGAGTCCTCTGATGCTACAGTAGAGTCCTCTGCTGCTACAGTAGAGTCCTCTGATGCTACAGTAGAGTCCTCTGCTGCTACAGTAGAGTCCTCTGTTGCTACAGTAGAATCCTCTGCTGCTACAGTAGAATCCTCTGTTGCTACAGTAGAATCCTCTGTTGCTACAGTAGAATCCTCTGCTGCTACAGTAGAATCCTCTGTTGCTACAGTAGAATCCTCTGTTGCTACAGTGGAATCCTTTGTTGCTACAGTAGAATCCTCAGCTGCTACAGTAGAGTCCTCTGATGCTACAGTAGAGTCCTCTGCTGCTACAGTAGAGTCCTCTGTTGCTACAGTGGAATCCTCTGTTGCTACAGTAGAGTCCTCTGCTGCTACAGTAGAGTCCTCTGCTGCTACAGTAGAATCCTCTGCTGCTACAGTAGAGTCCTCTGCTGCTACAGTAGAGTCCTCTGCTGCTACAGTAGAGTCCTCTGCTGCTACAGTAGAGTCCTCTGCTGCTACAGTAGAATCCTCTGTTGCTACAGTAGAATCCTCTGCTGCTACAGTAGAATCCTCTGTTGCTACAGTAGAATCCTCTGTTGCTACAGTGGAATCCTCAGCTGCTACAGTAGAGTCCTCTGATGCTACAGTAGAGTCCTCTGCTGCTACAGTAGAGTCCTCTGTTGCTACAGTGGAATCCTCTGTTGCTACAGTAGAGTCCTCTGCTGCTACAGTAGAGTCCTCTGCTGCTACAGTAGAATCCTCTGCTGCTACAGTAGAGTCCTCTGCTGCTACAGTAGAGTCCTCTGCTGCTACAGTAGAGTCCTCTGCTGCTACAGTAGAATCCTCTGCTGCTACAGTACAGGATGAGAGATCAGGGCCTCACTGTTTCAGGGTTCTGTGTTTTAATTAACCCCCCCCCCCCCCTTCCCCCCTCCCTTTGGCAGGATGCGGAGGGTTGCCATGGAGTCACTCCTGGCAGCAGGTTCTCTCATGTTCTCCAGAAGGATGCTTTCCTGGTGTTCCGCTCCCTCTGCAAACTCTCCATGAAGCCCCTGGCAGATGGACCTCCAGACCCCAAGTCAGACACTTCTCTATCTGATCTCTGATCTCTATCTGATCTCTGATCTCTATCTGATCTCTCTTTCCTCTCTATCTGTTCTCTATCTCTCTGATCTCTATCTGATCTCTCTCTATCTGATCTCTCTCTCCTCTATATGATCTCTCTCTCTCTCTCTGATCTCTATCTGATCTCTCTCTCTCTCCTCTCTGTCTGATCTCTCTCTCCTCTCTCTGATCTCTCTCTCTCTCTCTGATCTCTATCTGATCTCTCTCTGATCTCTATCTGATCTCTACTATCTGATCTCTCTCCTCTCTCTGATCTCTCTCTCTCTCTCTTTCCTCTCTATCTGATCTCTCTCTCTCCTATCTGATCTCTGATCTCTCTCTGATCTCTATCTGATCTCTCTCTCCTCTATCTGATCGCTCTCTCCTCTCTATCTGATCTCTGATCTCTCTCTCCTCTCTCTGATCTCTGATCTCTCTCTCTGATCTCTATCTGATCTCTCTCTCCTCTATCTGATCGCTCTCTCCTCTCTATCTGATCTCTGATCTCTCTCTCCTCTCTCTGATCTCTGATCTCTCTCTCTCTCTGATCTCTATCTAATCTCTCTCTATCTGATCTCTCTCTCTCTCTCTGATCTCTATCTGATCTCTCTCTCTCTCTGATCTCTATCTGATCTCTCTCTATCTGATCTCTCTCTCTCTGATCTCTATCTGATCTCTCTCTCTCTCTGTCTCTCTCTCTCTCTCTCGGATCTCTCCCTATCTGATCTCTATCGGATCTCTATTGGATCTCTCTCTCTGATCTCTCTCTCCTCTCTATCTGATCTCTATCTCCTCTCTCTCTATCTGATCTCTCTCTCCTCTCTATCTGATCTCTCTCCTCTCTATCTGATCTCTCTCTCCTCTCTCTATCTGATCTATCTCTTCTCTCTCTCTCTCTCTGATCTCTATCTGATCTCTCTCTCCTCTCTATCTGATCTCTCTCCTCTCTCTCTGATCTCTCCCTATCTGATCTCTATCGGATCTCTCTCGGATCTCTCTCTGATCTCTCTCTCTCTCTCTCTCTATCTGATCTCTCTCTCCTCTCTCTTTATCTGATCTCTATCTGATCTCTCTCTCCTCTCTCTCTATCTGATCTCTCTCTCTCTCTATCTGATCTCTCTCTCTCTCTCTGATCTCTATCTGATCTCTATCTGATCTCTCTCTGATCTCTCTCTCTCTCTGATCTCTCTCTATCTGATCTCTCTCTCTCTCTCTCTCTCTGATCTCTCTCTCTCTCTCTCTCTCTCTCTCTCTGATCTCTCTCTCTCTCTCTCTCTCTCTGATCTCTCTCTATCTGATCTCTCTCTCTCTCTCTCTCTGATCTCTCTCTCTGAATCATTCTGTTTCCTAACTTTGGAGCACTGTCTTAACTCTTTCTCTCTCCCCCTCATCCTCTCCTCTCCCCCTCCCCCCCCTCCTCTCCCAGGTCCCATGAGCTTCGTTCTAAGGTTGTCTCTCTGCAGTTGTTGCTGTCAGTGCTGCAGGGGGCGGGGCCTGTGTTCCGCACCCACGAGATGTTTGCCAACGCCATCAAGCAGTACCTGTGTGTGGCGCTGTCCAAGAACGGGGTGTCCTCTGTCCCGGACGTGTTCGAGCTCTCGCTCGCCATCTTCCTCACGCTGCTCTCGCACTTCAAGGTCCACCTCAAGATGCAGATCGAGGTACGCACACACACACACACACACCAGCACACACACTGGTACACACACACAACAGGGGAGTCAGGTGACTGAGCGGTTAGGGAATCAGGCCAGTAGTCACTCTCTCACTCCCCCCCCTCCCTCCCTCTCCTCCCCCCCCCCCCTCCCTCCCTCTCCTCCCCCCCTCCCTCCCTCTCCTCCTCCCTCCCTCCCTCTCCTCCCCCCTCCCTCCCTCTCCTCCCCCCCTCCCTCCCTCTCCTCCCCCCTCCCCCCTCCCTCCCTCTCTCCAGGTGTTCTTCAGGGAGATCTTCCTCACCATCTTGGAGACGTCCTCCAGCTCCTTCCAGCACAAGTGGATGGTGATCCAGACCCTCACACGCATCTGTGCAGGTGCACACACACACATGAACACACACACACACATGAACACACACACACACACATGAACACACACATATCCATACGTACCAGTTCCCAGCATGCACCTCTCTCCTCAGACGCCCAGTGTGTGGTGGACATCTATGTGAACTACGACTGTGACCTGAACGCTGCCAACATCTTTGAGCGTCTGGTGAACGATCTGTCTAAGATCGCCCAGGGCAGGAGCGGGCAGGAGCTGGGAATGACTCCTCTACAGGTACACTGACTCACTGTGACTCCTCTACGGGTACACTGACTCACTGTGACTCCTCTACGGGTACACTGACTCACTGTGACTCCTCTACGGGTACACTGACTCACTGTGACTCCTCTACGGGTACACTGACTCACTGTGACTCCTCTACGGGTACACTGACTCACTGTGACTCCTCTACGGGTACACTGACTCACTGTGTCTCCTCTACGGGTACACTGACTCACTGTGACTCCTCTACGGGTACACTGACTCACTGTGTCTCCTCTACGGGTACACTGACTCCCTGTGACTCCTCTACGGGTACACTGACTCACTGTGACTCCTCTACGGGTACACTGACTCACTGTGACTCCTCTACGGGTACACTGACTCACTGTGACTCCTCTACGGGTACACTGACTCACTGTGACTCCTCTACGGGTACACTGACTCACTGTGACTCCTCTACGGGTACACTGACTCACTCTGACTCTCTGACTCTACAGGTACACTGACTCCCTCTGACTCTACAGGTACACTGACTCCCTCTGACTCTACAGGTACACTGACTCCCTCTGACTCTACAGGTACACTGACTCCCTCTGATTCTACAGGTACACTGACTCCTTCTGACTCTGACTCTATAGGTACACTGACTCCCTCTGACTCTACAGGTACACTGACTCCCTCTGACTCTACAGGTACACTGACTCCCTCTGACTCTACAGGTACACTGACTCACTCTGACTCTACAGGTACACTGACTCCCTCTGACTCTACAGGTACACTGACTCCCTCTGACTGATTGGGATGGTGACTCTGACTGTCTTGACCTCTCAGATGCTCTCATACACTTACACTGTGTGTGTGTTGTGTTGTGTTGTGTTGTGTGTGTGTTGTGTGTGTGTGTGTTGCAGGAACTCAGCCTCCGTAAGAAGGGTCTGGAGTGTCTGGTGTCGGTGCTGAAGTGCATGGTGGAGTGGAGCAGAGACATGTACCTTAACCCCAACCTGCAGGCCAACCTGGGTCAGACCCCCCGCTGTGTGTGTGTGTGTGTGTGCATCCTTACATGTGTACCTGTGTGTGTGAGTGTGTGTGTGCATCCTTACGTGTACCTGTGTGTGTTTGTGTGCGTGAGTGTACGTCCTTACATGTGTACCTGTGTGTGTGCTTACTTGTGTGTGTGTGTGTGTGTGTTTCAGGTCAGGAGCATCCAGCGGAGGCAGAGGGGGCGGAGCTAAAGCTTTCAGAAGCCTTGTCGTCACGGCGAGGCAGCATCAGCTCTCTAGAGTCCACACTGTCATCTGCGACCCAGCAGGACCCTAACGCTGACCCTGACCCCAACGCTGACCCCAACCCTGAGCAGTATGAGGTCATCAAGCAGCAGAAGGACATCATCCAGCACGGCATCCAGCTGTGAGTGGCCACGCCCCCCTGCTAGGCCACGCCCCCAACACCCATCTTCCTTACCTTCAAACCAACATTGTGATTCTTCTCTCTCTCCTCCAGGTTTAATAAGAAGCCTAAACGAGGAGTGCAGTACCTGCAGGAGCAAGGCATGCTGGGAGATTCAGCTGAGGACATCGCACAGTTCCTCCACCAGGAGGAGCGCCTGGACACGGTGACACACACACACACCTACCACACACACCTACCACACACACACCTACCACACACACACCTACCACACACACACACCTACCACACACACACCTACCACACACACACCTACCGACCACACACACACACACCTACCACACACACCTACCACACACACACCTACCACACACACACCTACCACACACACACCTACCACACACACACCTACCGACCACACACACACACACACTTACCACACACACACCTACCACACACACACCTACCACACACACACCTACCACACACACACACACTTACCACACACACACCTACCACACACACACCTACCACACACACACCTACCACACACACCTACCGACCACACACACACACACTTACCACACACACACCTACTACACACACACCTACCACACACACACACCTACCAAACACACACCTACCACACACACACACATACCGACCACACACACACACCTACTACACACACACACACCTACCACACACACACCTACCACACACACACACACATACCGACCACACACACACACCTACTACACACACACACCTACCAAACACATAGACACGCCTACTACACACACCTCTACACATACACACACTTACCCCACATGTACATAGATACACACCCCCTTGTCAGTATTAATGCCTCCCTCCCTCCCCCCTCCAGACGCAGGTGGGGGAGTACCTGGGGGAGAACATCCGCTTCAATAAGGAGGTGATGTATCGCTACGTGGACCAGCTGGACTTCTGCGGCCGGGACTTTGTGTCCGCTCTCAGGGTGTTCCTGGAGGGCTTCCGTCTGCCCGGCGAGGCCCAGAAGATAGACAGACTCATGGAGAAGTTCGCTGCAAGATACCTGGAGTGCAACCAGGGGTGAGACAGGGAGGGAGGGAAATAAAGAGAGGGTGGGAGGGAAAGAGAGGTGGACAGAGAGCCGCATTAGCAGCTGACCTTGTTGTTGTTGTTGATGTCGTTGTTGTTGTTGTTGTTTCTGCAGACAGACTCTGTTTGCCAGTGCAGACACAGCCTACGTCCTGGCCTACTCTATCATCATGCTGACTACAGACCTGCACAGTCCTCAGGTACACACACACACACACACACACACACAGTCCTCAGGTACACACACACAGTCCTCAGGTACACACACACAGTCCTCAGGTACACACACACAGTCCTCAGGTACACACACACAGTCCTCAGGTACACACACACAGTCCTCAGGTACACACACACAGTCCTCAGGTACACACACACACACAGTCCTCAGGTACACACACACACACACAGTCCTCAGATACACACACGTACACACACACGTACACACACACACACAGTCCTCAGGTACACACACACACACACAGTCCTCAGGTACACACACACACACACACACACACACAGTCCTCAGGTACACACACACAGTCCTCAGGTACACACACACAGTCCTCAGGT
>CM059320.1:16720884-16762459 GCA_030340685.1 Protosalanx chinensis | reverse complement strand
CTGCCCTCATGAGCAGGGTAAGCTTGTTGGACACACATCAGGGCAGGAGAAGGGAGGGAGGGAGGGAGGGAGAAGAGAGGGATGGGGGGGGAGAGAGGGGAGCTAAAGGGAGGGAGGAAGGAGGGGAGAACATGGAGAGAGAGAGAAAAAGGGAGGGAGGGAGGGGATGGTGAAGGGAGGGTGAAGGGTTGCACTCCAGGAGTGAGTCGGCCTCGCCAGAGCTTACAGGCCCTTAGAGGGCCCAGGATGACTTTAATCAGGGATCAGGAGCCTGGGGTGTGGGGCCTGGGGTCTGGGGGCCTGGGGCCTGGGGTCTGGGGTGTGGGGCCTGGGGTCTGGGGTGGTCTGGGGGGGCCTGGGGTCTGGGGCCTGGGGTCTGGGGTCTGGGGCCTGGGGTCTGGGGCCTGGGGTCTGGGGCCTGGGGTCTGGGGCCTGGGGTCTGGGGTGTGGGGCCTGGGGTCTGGGGTCTGGGGGTCTGGGGGTGTGGGGCCTGGGGGTCTGGGGGCCTGGGGTCTGGGGCCTGGGGTCTGGGGGTCTGGGGTCTGGGGGCCTGGGGGTCTGGGGGCCCTGGGGTCTGGGGGTGTGGGGGGGTCTGGGGGCCTGGGGTCTGGGGCCTGGGGTCTGGGGGTGTGGGGTCTGGGGGTCTGGGGTCTGGGGGGTCTGGGGCCTGGGGTCTGGGATCTGGGGCCTGGGGTCTGGGGTCTGGGGCAGCTGGAGGACCCAGGGGGGGTCACAGGAAGGCGCAGGCTCCGATGCCTGGCTAAATGAAGCGGTCAAAGCTGGCACATGATGACCCATGATGAGAGCACGGGAGAGGAGGACAGAGAGAGGGGAGGAGAGGAGACAGGAGGGCAGGGGGAACAGAGAGGAGAAGATTCTGGAACCCTGAGGCTGACACAAGCAGCCTCTCAATCCCAGCGGCACTCCTCACACACACACACACACACAAACACACGCTCGTCATCCCAAAGAACGCCCCCCCCCCACCACCACCACCACCTCAGCAGTGAGGATTAGCCCTGCCCAGCACTATCACTATTATCATATCTGATCCAACTTCTACCTCACACCACACACAGCCTCCCACTTTCCTCTCTCCCTCCCTCTCACTCCCTCTCTCCCCCTCCCTCCCTCTCTCCCTCCCCTCTCTCCCTCTCTCCTTCTCTCCTCCTCCCCTCCCTCCCTCTTTCCCTCCCCCTCTCAATCCTCCCTCCCTCACTCCTCCCTCCTTCTCTTCCCCCTCCCTCCTTCTCTTCCCCCTCCCTCTCTCAACTCTCCCTCCCTCTCTTAACTCTCCCTCCCTCCCACCCGCACCACCAGCAAGGCCTGGGCCCTCCATTCTTCCTGGGCTCTCAGGGAGGAGAGGAGGAGGAGGATGGGGAACTTGGAGCTTTTCACTGGGGAACAATCTGCCAGGGGGAGGAAGAATGAGCAGGCACTCAATTAAGGGCTGCCCATTGAGCAGACAGAGTGACACACAGTGTGGGCCCCTCCAAAGGAATGGAGTCCCATGAATAGATTGTGGGCCTTCATGAAATATTAAAGAGAGGACGGATTTCCCACAATATTTGTACACCTCCCCTTTGTGAGGATTTCTCCCTCCATTGAGCCTGAAACTGTTAACACATCCGTTGTGAAGACTCCGGGCCTCAGCAGAGCGCAGGGGAAAGAGCCCCACCGTCTGGGCATCAAACGCCAGGATCACTGACCCCCTACTACCCCCCTCCCTCCCACCCTGCCTCCTCTCTCTCTCTCTCTCTTTCTCTCTCTCATCCTGTCCTTTTTCACATGTTTCTTCTCTTCCTCTCCTCTCTCCTTTCTGCCTTTTTTCTTCCTTCTCCCTCCCTCCTTCCCTCCATCCCCCTCTCCCTCTTTCCCTCCCTCCCTCTCTCCTCCCTCCCTCCCTCCCTCTCTCCCTCCCTCTCTCCTCCCTCCCTCCCTCCCTCTCCCTCCCTCCTCCTGGTCCTTCTCAGGGCTCACAGGGTGAGAGAAGCCTGAGCTATTCATTGAGGGGATTACAGCGGTTTTAATGACCACCTGCCCTTTCTCCTTGGGTGTATTGTGCGGGCCGAGCTTGCCAGCTAGAGTCCCTCCAGTCTTCAAGGTTCACCCCCCCCCTCACCCCCACCCAGTACTGACCCCTTCTCCCCCCCCCACCCCCATCCCGGGCGGCAGTGCCTGCCAGGAATGTGCTGCCACCCACAACCACCAAGTCAGAAATCTCATCTTTTAACTCACAACCTCACATGCAAGATCTTAACCCTCATCTCAGTATTTTAACCTCTGGAGCAGTTTAGTTTTTACTCCATAGTTTACTTCATCAACTTAATTTCTACAATGTAGAATTTACATTCGTTCTTGTTCACGTGGAAATCGGCACGGCTGACGTCATGGTAACTGGTTGTTTATTTCACGCTCACGTGTTTTCTCTTCCACACGTCTGCGTGTGTCTCTCTCTGACCTGCGCCGCATGTTCGCTGTCCTGCGTGCGTGTGACCACAGGAAGTCAGAGTTGGATGCCGAACCGACTTCCTGTCGGACAGAGACGAGAGCTCTCGCAGCCATCAAAAGGGAACAAGTGCTCTTTAACACAACTCTTCCTTTCTCCTTCCTCCCATTTTCCCTCCCTCTTTATCTCACCCTGACCCCCCTCCATCCCTCCCCCTGCCCCCCCCCAGCCTCCCCCCCCCCTCCTATACCCGGCTCCGTAGAGTGTTGCTGTGTAAAGGCCTCAGTGGGTAAAGAGGAGATTTAAGAAGGTCATTAGCATCAGAATAGCTACATATTCCTGCAGTGAGTCAACATTAGTTCATGTCACAATTGAGAGGTTGAGGGTAGGTTAGCAACCGTAGCCCCTCTCCAAATCTGACCATGGAGACGCTGAAAACTCAACTGAAAACTTGTTTTATTATCTTATAATTTAATTTGTATTCATGTCTTGACATATTTTGTGCAGCGTTTTGTTCAACCTTGTTTTCTTTAAGTGCTGTATAAATCACTATAGATCGGTTGATTGAGGCTGTGGCTCTTATGTTGTGTGTGAGGACTGACTTTAAGGATCAATAATTAAATTGTTAATTAAACTGAACGCTCGTTAAGTTGCCCCAGGTTACTTGAGTGTGTCAGTGTTTCAGCTCACGGGCCTTGTATGGAGACTGGAAGGTTTGTGTGTGTGTGTGTGTGACTGTGTGTGGGTGTGTGTGTGTGTGTCTGTGTGTGGGTGTGTGAGAGAGAAAGAGAGAGATAGAGAGAGAAGTACAGAACCAGAGGATGGTGTGTCAGCTGCACCTCTGCCCCTTCTGGGACCCCCAGCTGGGGGGCCACACGGCCAGCTGCCCCCTCGTGCTGCCCTCCATATGCTGGGTCTCTGGACCCAGGCTGCCGGCATAGGCCCAGCGCATGGAGGCCAGGCTGGAGTCGCAGGGGGTCCGCAAGTGGGCGGCCACCCCCCTAGCTTTGTACAGAGGGGGACGAGAAAGGGGCGAGAGGGGGGGCGAGAGGGGGGCGAGAGGGGGGCGAGAGGGGGGCGAGAGGGGGGCGAGAGGGGGGCGGGGCACAGCAGGGGAGAGAAGGACATTTCTAAAGGGCAGAGCCAAATGGAGGCTCCTTTTCTCACAGGCTGTTCTCTAACCATCCCTCCCTCTCTCTATCCCTCTATCCCTCCCTCTATCCCTCCCCCTCTCTCTCTATCCCTCCCTCTCTCTCTCTATCCCTCCCTCTCTCACTCTATCCCTCCCTCTCTCTATCCCTCCCTCTCTCTATCCATCCCTCCCTCTATCCCTCCCTCCCTCTCTCTATCCCTCCCTCCCTCTCTCTCTATCCCTCCCTCTATCCCTCCCTCCCTCTCACTCTATCCCTTCCTCTCTCTATCCCGCTATCCCTCCCTCCCTCCCTCTCTCCCTCCCTGTCTCTATCCCTCCCTCCCTCTATCCCTCCTTCTCTCTCTCTATCCCTCCCTCTCTCTATCCCTCCCTCCCTCTCTCTCTATCCCTCCCTCCCTCTCTCTCTATCCCTCCCTCCCTCTCACTCTATCCCTTCCTCTCTATCCCTTCCTCTCTATCCCTCCCTCCCTCCTTCTCTCCCTCCCTGTCTCTACCCCTCTCTCTCTCTCTTCCTCTTTCTCTTTCACTCATTCCCTCCCTCTTTCTTCGGGCAGATTGATACACTCGCTGAAATGTGATTTTTTTGTTTTGTTCTCCAGTTCTATGTGAATTGACTTTCCTACGAAACCTCCGCCCTCGTTCCTCGCTCCCCCTCCCATCTCCCTCTTCACCCCCCCCCCCCTCTTTCCTACGAACCTTTTCTCCACCAAATTGAAACCAGTACACGCTTTTCTGTTTTTCAATCATCTTGTCCACATCAAAGTCACTGGTGAGAGGATGTTTAAAGAGGAAGGGGCCAGGGACTAGACAAATCCCTGTACCCCCTTCCTCCCCCCCTTCCTCCCCCCCTACTCCTCCCAAGTCACACACACATACAATGCTGCTCATTTGAATGAGCCCATATATTGCCGATCATCACGTCTCCGCAGCCTTCCTGATGAAGTGTTGTTTTTGTGTTCCCAAGTGTCGAATTCCAAAGCACCCAGGGATACGTTTTCCTTTTGTCTTTAAACATCAAAGTTATTCCGGACGGAATGCTTGCATTGGAATGATGGAATCACGCAGTTTGATGGAGGGGGGGGGGGGGGGGGGGGGCTGAGTTCGGTGGGGGTCACCAGGTCCAAATGAGCGTTGTTTACCCGGTAGTCCTCCAATCACTGACTTCTAAACCGTGGAATCACCATGGGAAGAATCATGGAACGTTCTTCTAAGACTGATGTGTGTTTGTTTGAGATGTCACATACCAAGATCGAGAGACAGAGAGAGAGAGAGAGAGTGAGAGAGAGAGAGAGAGAGAGAGAGAGAGTGGGAGAGAGTGGGAGAGAGAGAGTGGGAGAGAGAGAGACAGAGAGAGAGAGAGAGAGAGTGGGAGAGAGTGGGAGAGAGAGAGTGGGAGAGAGAGAGACAGAGAGAGAGAGAGAGAGAGAGAGAGTGGGAGAGAGAGAGAGAGAGAGTGGGAGAGAGAGAGACAGAGAGTGGGAGAGGGAGTGGGGTTTTCAGATGTGAAGGGAGGGATAGAGACAGGGAGGGAGAGAGGGAGGGATAGCGGGATAGAGAGAGGAAGGGATAGAGTGAGAGACAGAGAGAGAGACAGAGAGAGAGTGGGAGAGAGAGTGGGAGACAGAGAGAGACAGAGAGACAGAGAGAGACAGAGAGAGAGACAGAGAGAGGGAGAGAGAGAGAGAGAGACTGAGAGAGACAGAGAGAGACAGAGAGAGAGAGAGAGAGAGAGACAGAGAAAGAGAGAGAGACTGAGAGAGACAGAGAGAGAGAGACAGAGAAAGAGAGAGAGACAGAGAGGCAGACAGAGAGAGACAGAGAGAGAGAGAGACAGAGAAAGAGAGAGAGACAGAGAGAGACAGAGAGAGAGAGAGACAGAGAAAGAGAGAGAGGCAGAGAGGCAGACAGAGAGAGACAGAGACAGAGACAGAGAGAGAGACAGACAGACAGAGAGAGACAGAGACAGAGACAGAGAGAGAGACAGAGAGAGACAGAGAGAGAGAGAGAGAGAGACAGAGAAAGAGAGAGAGGCAGAGAGGCAGACAGAGAGAGACAGAGACAGAGACAGAGAGAGAGACAGAGAAAGAGAGAGAGACAGAGAGGCTCCCTGTATATCTGCTCACCAGGTTCCATAACTGATGTATTCTACTGACGCCACACTGGCTACAGTCAGTTACTGTCACACATTAATGAGGGTATTTCACTTGCTGTGTAATATTTATATAAACTACCAGGCAAACGTTTGGACACCCCCCCTCCTATTCAGATTAACAGGACAGTGTGTCCAAACTTTTAACTGGTCTGTGTTTTTAGATTTGAGATATTTCTAGCTTGATATGTATAAAACTTGTTGCCAAGTGAAATGACAAAGTGATGTGTTGCTGAGTTGGACTGAACATTAGTTTCCAAGCTGCTCTGTTTTATGGGACAGCTGTGACCTGAAACCACAAACACATGGATTTATGTGTTTTAATTAACTTTTTTACTCAGTTAAACGTGAAATATGTTGTTTTATCTGACTGAACTCAGAGTTCTATGATAACAGGGTGCACCCACAACGACAGAGTCATGATTCCATGGTGGCTACAGTAAAGTTGTTGGATATATATATATATATTTTATACTGAAAGTATTGAAAAGTTAAAGTAATCTAACACTCTGTAAAGGATCTTTTTAGAATCCTACGTTCATTGTTATTTTTATTTTTATTTAACCTTTATTTTAAGGTTATGAGCTCAAAAGCGTTCTGTGACATCATCTATCAAACCTGGTTCCGGAATTATGATCTGGGTTGAGGACATTCTTTTTTTTAGGTCTAAAGGTTCCGTATTAAGTTCTGCAGGCCAACAATGAAGACAGATAATGACTTCAAGTGTTGAAACCCAAGACTTGAATCTGTCATGACGTCAGAGCAGTGTCCGATTTACCAACACAGTGAATGATGACGTCATGTGAAAGGTTAAGGGAGGCTTCATACAGCGTGCGTTTGCTGCCCTCTACAGGATTCTGTTAGAACTATTTAACGTTAAATTAAATTTACTTTGGCTATAATCAGACAACATATTGTATTTTTCTTTATTATAGAAAAATAAAACCTACAAATTAAAAAAGATACCGTATCAATGAGTTGTTTGAAGCTGAGAGTTATGGTGTTTAAGGTTATGGTGAGTGACCAGTTGAAGTTAGACATTAGGGAAACTGAGTTGTACTAGAATGATGCTGCTACTTGTGACACAAACACCTTCTGAAATCATTTACAAACAGAACTCTTTTCTCGTTTGTTCGTTTTATGCGTCTTAATTTGATCCTTAATTCGGTTTCTAGATCTCCAAACATGGTATGTGATTTTTACTTCCCCACTAGGTGGTGTAATAACATAAACTGTGATCTTGTAAGGGTTGTTTGTCATTTACGCAAACTTAAAGTTTGAGTAAGCAACTTCGGTATGAAGTTGAAATGTCCTAGTATTTGGTAGGCTTGCTGTTTCTCACTTTATTAGCAAAGTTATATATGCCTTAACTTAAAGTGGTTTAGAGTCTTGTGGAGTCTTGTGGCTGAGCGGTTAGGGACTGAATCTGAATGTTGCCTGTTCAATTCCCGGCCGTGCCACCCTACTTTCCTCAGGGGGAATAACCCTGTTCTTGCTGTAAGTCGTGTGCTAAATGTTAATATGTACCTGTCACGTGTCACTGACCTCGAGCTGACACACTCCACTCACCAAGCGCGTGGAGCTTCTGTGTTCTCGAGGAGGAAGAAAACGCTGAAGGAAGATGCACGTGACTGGGAGCCCTGGCGTTACAGCGCGTGAATGTCACTGACAAATGAGGGGGGTTTTCCCGCATTTTTCTCTTGATAATCAACTGTTCAGCAGCTGTCAGATCAAGATGTGTCAGTGAAAATATGACACTGTGAACTCAGTTCTTGGCAGGAACTTCGTGAATTCTCGCGTCAGCATTTTAAGTTTGCGCAATTCATTTATTACAAATGATTAAAGAGATTTCGTTTTTTAATAATCTGAATCTTAAAACAATCTTTAATTTTCAAAAGATATTTAATTAGGCACGGGGAGTTCTGCGGGCCAGAATGGCACAGGACCGGCTCGAGCGCTGTCATGTGGAACCTCCACACGGGTGCATTGTGGGAAACGGTACGGGTCAGGTACACGGTGAACTGAAAAGGGGAACTCAGATATAAGAGACAAGGCCGCACCCTGCGAGGGAATCTAGCCAAAGAACACTGAGTCAGTCAGAGGTTCTGTTGAAACACAATATCTCATTTATCTGACTTAAGATCATAATAAAAAAAACATTTCTGATCTGCAAGATTCTTTGCACGTACTTTAGGCCTACATTGAATGATCTAGGGACCTATAACACTTGAAGGATATGTGTGACGCTGCATTATTATCTCCTTCTAGAGTCTAAACTGAACATGGTTCAGGTACAGCCTATTCTCTAATCTATATTCTATATAGTTGATAGCCCATAGCTTAAATTCTGACAGAGTTCTCGGTGGAATGTGGTGGTAAAGAATATAGACATATAGTAAATATATAAGTAAAGCTGTTGTGTTTCAGCTCTTGGATTAGTAGTGTTTGGGAGTGGTGTTTAAAGTATTACAGTATTCCTCAGGAGAATCCTCATGTCTCTGTACTGAGGCTTTTAAACCCACAACACACACGACACATGCTTTCATCATGAGACCCACCTAAACAGCTGTCTCATTAAAGGCATGTTATTCATCTTCGTGTTTGTATAACACCCTGTGTCACTAAACCTTTAAAGACATGGCAAAATTAGTAAATATATAGGTCAAACTCCATCTAATATCCAGGTTATAGCGCTCTCATACTGGTGTCTGTTAAACTTTGTTTTACATTCCAACAGTATTTATTTCACACGGTTAAACTAACTTAATAAGTAAATAAACAAGATGGTTATGAGGCGCAGTAGACGCGGAGAGGATGATAAGTCCGATTTTTAAGGTGTTGTTGATGCTAAACGTGTTCACGGATCAGTTGGTGTCCAAAGCAGTGACATTCTAAAGAAGAGTCAAAACAATGATGGCAGTTGGACGTCAATCATCTCCCTCCCAAACTTCCAGATATGACGTCATACTGACTCTCCTCTCGACCGCATTTACCCACGGTCTCCCCCTCCTTCACCGTCCCACCCAGGAAGACGTGATGAAAGAGAGAAAGAGAGGGAAACAGAAATAAATGACAAGTTTCCAGTTCACCTGAGGTGTTGAAAGATTCTGGTGTTTGGAAGGTTTTCTTGGACTGGCAGCGAAAAGAGAATTTTACAGTTTGATATTGAACTGGTGTCTCACTGGTTGAGCACTGGTTTCATGTAAAACTAAGCACTTATGATTTTTTATACTGTATACTTTTGTAGTATACAGTACTATTTGTTTCCTTTGAGAAAAGCTAAATCGGTAAACCGTCTGCTAAATGAGCCTAATTAAAATGCTGTGATTTAAGATGTTTTCCAGATAGGGCCTTCCTCTCAGCTCCTGATGTATCTGAATTTCTGTTTCCAAAGCATCATTCTGACAGCAGGATTTGACAAACGACTTCAAGACACTGGGGTCAGAAAAGCCTTTGATCAGATCGAGGCTTTGATGTTGATCTCTCTCCAGATGAGGCTTGGAGCTCTTAATTGAGGTGGGAACGAGAACGAAGGCAATCCGATGGATGTCATCTGGAGAGTGAGCTTAGTCCGTCGATCAAAACAGTGTATCTCTATGGAGCAAAGCTACATTCTGTCACTGATTCTTCTTACTATATTCCAGGGCTTGAGAACTGTCAACATTCACACATACATTTTGAGTGAATGTATAAATGTGAAATGTGAGTTGATTCTAAACTTCATATGGTTGTAATGTATTATGTGAAATATGAGTTGATTTTGGTCGTCTCTGTGTCGAAGGGCTCTTTGGTTTTGACACTTGAGCACATCCCCCCCAAATTGCTTGAATGTGATGAAATCAAGTCTAAAATGTGTTTGTCTCTGTGTGTGTGTGTGTGTGTGTGTGTGTGTGTTTGTGTGTATGTGAGATAATGATGATGCCGTTTGTGTGTGTGTGTGTGTTTGCGTGTGTGTGAGATAATGATGATGCAGTTTGTGTGTGTGTGTTTGTGTGTGTGTGAGATGATGATGATGCAGTTTGTGTGTGTGTGTGTGTGTTTGTGTGTGTGTGACATGATGATGATGCAGTTTGTGTATGTGTGTGTGTTTGTGTTTTAATAATGTGCATGAATGCAAGCCATTGTGTAACTACACGGTGTGTGAAAGCTGCAGGTCATTGCTTGTTTATGAATCCTTTTCCTGATCATACTTTGTCATCAGTTATGCTGTTGCAATACCTCAAACCACACTGGCAACATGTAGAGGTAGAGTTTCTCAAACTCTTACGTAAAAACACAAGACAAGAACCAGTGAAACCGTTGGATGAATCTGAAGAAACTGATTGTTTGTGAGGAAGCTGGTTGATCTATGAATATGACTCATATTTACACAGCCTATACCAATTAATTTACACCTGCAGTTTAACAGTAGGCCTACTGAAGAGATTGAAAGTTAGGGGGTGTAATGTTGTCTTAGTGGAGTTCAGACCAAACAGTAGCCTGACAACAATGTAAACTCGTTTAATTGTTTTACTCTGAAGTTAAAACTTCAAAGGGGTTTCATGGTCTTAAGTGTAAATCCGTAGACACAACTCTGTCTTGTTAAGTCTGATTCAACCCAAAACAAACTTGACCCCAATAAAGTTAAATGACGTGGGAAACGCGGCCGTATCAAAGGGGCGCGTGCCTCTTCCAGTCCTCTCGCACCTGTGGGAGGGAACGTCACAAGAGCTAACCAACCGAGTGTCTCACCTGTGAACACAAATGTCATTCTCACTACCTCGCGAAGCACCTCAGTTCATTCCAGCAGCTACGGTGAAACTCGAGATGGATATCCTGAGAGAAACGCGCGATTCCCCGGGAAAAACCCTGAGCACGAGCTTAGATCCGTTCTTGCACGAGGCCAAGCGATGCACGGATCCTCCGGTGGAGACGGGTGTAACTGCAAACGGTAAAAAGGAAGACCATCAACAGGAGGAGAAACCCCCGTATTCCTACGTGGCTCTCATCGACATGGCCATCAAAGAGAGCACAGAGAAGAGGCTGACTTTGAGCGGGATCTACGAGTTCATCGTCTCTTCATTCCCTTATTATGAGAAGAACAAGAAGGGATGGAAGAACAGCATCAGACACAACCTCAGTCTGAACGACTGCTTCATCAAGGTACCCAGACACGGACTGGGGGAGCGGAAGGGGAACTTCTGGACTCTGGATCCTGCCTTTGAAGACATGTTCGAGAAAGGTAACTTCAGACGGAGGAGACGAGTGAGGAGAGCGTGCACACCGGCAAACTACCCGGTGGACTACAGGAGCGAGCCCTCCTTGTACCTGCATCATCAGGCGCACGTGTTTGTTCAGCCTCCCTTTCTGAGCAGCTCGTGCACCAGTCAGACCCCAGGTCACCCCTTCGGCTTCCCATCTCCGCATGGCGCGAGCGGACACGCGCGCCCTACCTCCCCACCTGGATACTCCAGCAGCCCGGTGACCTTCCACAACCACCGTTTCCATCACGCTGCTTATGGAGGGGGTTACCACCGACACCCGTCCGTGCTCGTGCCCCACAGCGGGTGTCCCTACGGCGGGGTGACCCAGCCCCTGAGCCCCATCAGCGGGGGGTCAGTTCCAGCAGCAGCAGGCTGGCCTCACTACACCTGCCCCATCCAGCCAGACATGACACCCCTTCACATTCTGGACTAGTTTGAAGTGGAATTTCAATTGAAAACGTTAATTTTGGGGGGTGTTTTTTTTCTTGCCTGCCACTTCTAACAAAAAATTTTACAGGAGGGTAGTGATTTGATATAAGAGTTTGTTCAAAAAAAAGAATGTTCTGTTGCTGAACTACTTCAAGTACTTTCTTAAAGTGGCACTTTTTGATTTTATTTAGTAGCCTATAAAGTAGAAATATAGGCTCAAATGTATAGGCTAAAAGCTTAACTATGTTCTTGTTATTTATGTTGTATTGTTCTGTGTAAGATGATCAATTACAAACGGTAGGATACACATCAAATATCTTTACCTTTAAGTTCTCTGTTAACCTATCGAATGTTAGAAGTCGTCATTTAGATAAAATTCCGTTCAGTGACTGTTGAATTGATGTCAAACATCATGTGTGTTTCAATACATGTTCTATTTTCATTTAATACTGTATTATCAATTTGCAAATTACCTCTATGTGGATTATATGGTTGTACATCATAACAGCCTAACCTTCTTTAGTGTGCAGAAGTTTACACACACCGACAACGTTAACATTTACTAAGAGTGGCCTTATGCAATCTTAATAAAAACTGAACTTTTATAAAAACCACGATTCTCTCTTTTCAGATCCACTTTCCAGTCTGTTTGGTGTTTGCCATATGCGTGATTACTAAATCTAATCATTTTGGATTTTGGGGGGTTAAACCGTGTTTATACGCAACTCCACACACTCACATTTTATCAACTAAAATATCAAACTTTTGCTCAGAATTTAAGCCATATGCTCTTATATAAAACATGCGAATTTCAATCAACATAAACCTACACTAATGGTAAAACTGGGAAGCCTAAATATAACTTGAATACTTTATGGTGGTCAAAGTATAATGACAGGCTCCGCTCCATAGATATAATAATATGAAGGTCTTTATATCATATGTCTGTGCTCCGCCCGGCCAGAGTGACCCTAGTAACGAAAACAATTGTCCCAATTCTCTACCTACTTCCGTTTCCTGTTTAGGCTCGAGGTTAGAAAGGGGGTTTGCCGCGTGCGCGCGGTGCAAAATAAGACTACAATTCTCTCATGTTTCTTAGCTAAATAGCTCCTTAATGCAGGGGAAATGGATACTTTTAACCAACTTCTTTTGGAATATCCACAATTAATGTACGGTGGAGTTGGAGTTACTGCTTTCTTTGCAGGAGGAACTCTGATTTACAAAATCGCAACAAGGTAAAGGTGCTAAAGATGTCACGCGCGGCCTGTTTTGGTTTCATATTCTGTCAGATCTTCCAAAGTTAAACCGACCAGATCTTTATCTAACTTTTGTTATTTGCAGATATTTGAAGCAGAATACAATGCATATAACTTCGTATTTATTTGTTTGCTGATTGCGTTATAGCCAAACAACTAGTTCAATGTTATACATGCTGCACAGTTTTAGGCTCATTTCCTTGCTTTTGCGTGTAAACTACTTGAACATAAACACATTTAACTAATTAACTTCCCTCTAAATCATGTAGACTAACATGTTTACACCAGATAACAGGATAACGTGAACCTAAGATATTTAGGGAAATCACACCGAGTCGCAATGGAAATTTGCCACCAAGTTGAAACGATGCCCAACTCCTCCTGTCTAATAATAATAGTAAATTGTATACGTACACAAATGAGATAACTAATGATGTTTCTGTTGTTGATCATTGCAGGAAGAAACCCACTCATGTCAATGTGAACTGCTGGTTCTGTGATCAGAACACTGTTGTTCCTTATGGCAACAGAAATTGCTGGGATTGTCCAACCTGTGACCAGTACAATGGCTTCCAGGAGGTCAGAACATCAATATCACATCTAAATATTCCTGCCAGGTCAATTCATGTCACGACAACAACAGGTTTTAGGTTCAACAACATCCTTTTTTTGTGGTGTTTTGTGTCGTTACAGAATGGAGATTATAATAAACCCATCCCAGCACAGTACATGGAGCATTTAAACCACGGAGTGTCTGCTGGACTGCCGTCCGGATCGGAGGCACCCAAGACTTTACAGTGGGTCAACTGTCAGATGTTACTGTGCAAGAAATGCAACAACAACCAGTCTCTTAAAATCAAGCAGTTGGCCTCTTTCACTCCCCGGGAAGATGTAAGTGGAACCTGTGATTTTTGTAATGTTTTGATTTGAGTTGTATAGTTGTTGTTAAGATCATTTACACATGAACAATATTTCCCAAGATCTTTTGTATCCCCCCCCCCTTCAAACTTGTTATGTTTATTTTTCATTCATTCATTCATGAGTGTTTTAGCTCGGTATTAGCAGATATTTTTTTTTAGCAGATGTCTTATGTGGATGTACTTTATATATTTCCCCTCTCCCTTCTTCGTAGGAAAACTATGACGAGGAGATCGAGGTGTACAAGCACCACCTTGAGCAGACCTATAAGCTGTGTCGTCCATGTCAGACAGCAGTGGAGTATTACATCAAGCACCAGAACAGGCAGCTGAGGGGGGTGGTGTTCAACCACCAGCTGCAGCGCAGCAGAGATGCAGATAAAGCCTTTGTCAGGGTTAGTGTTATTATTATTCACCCTTCCTCTTCCCCCTGTCTTCTTTCCCTACGCCTCCTCTTCCTCACCTCTTCATTCCCTTCTTCCTTTCCATCTCTTCTTTCCTTCACCTCCTCTCTTCTTTCTCTCCTTCCTTTCCTCTCTTCCTTCCCTCACATCTTCCTCTCATCCTGCCCTCTCCTTCCCCTCTTTCCCAAGAAGAAGTACATTGTATTTTCATGGTGGTAACACCAAAATGTGTTCTGGGATTTAAATCAGTCATACTCTCTCTCTCCCCTCCACCTCCCCCCGCCCCTCTCTCATCACCCAGAGTTCCTACTCCCTCTCCACCCCCGCTGGCGTCACCCTCCTCCGCTTACTGGCCTTCCTGACCTGTGCCTTCCTGGTCGTAGCGACGGCCCACGGTCCCAGAGACGCCCTTGCCTCGCCCGCCTCTCCTCAGACCCTCAGCGGGGGGGTGGTCCCCCCGAAACCGTCCCCCTTGCCCTCCAACGCCTCCACCCCCCAGAACGGCAGCTTGGTGGCGGTGGGGCAGGCGGTGGGGCAGGCGGTGCAAGCCCTGCTGGACCTCCTCCCCCTGGAGGCCCTGGAGCGGGCCAAGATGGTCTGGCTGTACGGGAGGAACAACCAGATGGCCGTGGCCTCGGTGGGCCTGGTGACCTGCGTCAGCGGGGTCTTCTTAGCAGGGTCTGTTAGGTGAGTGACCACTTCCTGCTGTCTGGGGAGGTGAAAGGTCGGGATTAATCAAATCAACATTTATTTGTATAGCCCTTTTTACAAGCAATGTCACAAAGGGCTTCACATATGCCCATAGAACTGCCCCTCAACAAACCTAAACTTCCTTTAATGTTCTAGGGGTCAAAAGTTAACAATCTGAGTAGCTTTCTTGTAAAACTTTTAAGTTACTTAATGAACGTGAGGTTGATAGGCATGAGGTAAGATACAAGTTCAAGAAATGGGGTCAACTGTATTACAGTAGTACAGGGTGTGTGTGTGTTTGATTGTGTGAGTTCTACCTCACCTCCTCTCCCCTCTCCCCAGGCTGAGGCGTATCGACGCTCTGTCCTCCATGCTGTGGTTCCTGGTGTGGTGCCTCTACCTGGCAGAGCAGCACCTCAGAGCCCACAGCTCCGCCTGGCTGGACACGGCTCACCTGGGCTCCGCCTCCCTCTGCTGCCTGGTCGGCCTGGCTGCTGCCGTGCCGACCCGCAAGTCCACCGGCCCCAGACGAGCCAGAGGTCGAAGGTTAGAATCTGACCAGTGAGGGTGTCATGTGCTTTAGGACCTGCGTCCTTTACGCTGTAGAGCAGGTGCATCGTGGGACTGGGTGTGTCTCAACGAGGTGGTCTGTCTGTCTCTCTGTCTCCCTATCTCTCTGTCTGTCTCTCTCTCTCTATCTCTTTGTCTATCTCTCTCTATCTCTCTGTCTGTCTCTCTATCTCTGTCTCTCTGTCTGTCTCTCTATCTCTCTGTCTGTCTCTCTCTGTCTGTCTATCTCTCTCTCCTTCCATGTCTCTGTACTTCCCTTCCTCCCCTCCTTTTTTTACTGATACTTCATTAACACACTAATGGCTGCACAGTCGAGGTGTTAATCTCACGTTGTATCAATGTCAGTTTTTAGCAGCCGTTGTTACGTTACAAAAAAACTAAACTTAAAAAAAAGGCATGGATAAACAACATGTTGTTCAACAAAGCAGGTGTTGAACACTATGTAGTTGGGGTTAGCTAACGCTAAACCTTAAACTCTACCTGGGATATGTCCTTCTGACAGTACAGGGGTCTGTAGTGAAGTGGCCTTTTTTAATCCAGTCTCCACTCCCACAACACATCACATCTGTGTGTCCTGGTCCTCCAGGGCTGCTGTCCTGAAGGTTTTGGATGTTTCCCTGCTCCGGCACACCTGATTCTAATGAAGGGTCGTTATCAAGCTCTGTGGAGGTGTGCTGGAGCAGGGAAACATCTAAAACTGTCAGGACAGCGGCCCTGGAGGACCAGGATTGGACACCTCGGGTGTAGGGCATCCAGTGCTGAGGGGACACCCAAAATAACGTCATGAAAAATCCACATGGCTATAATAATGATAAAATAACAGAATAAAGAAATTTGAGTGAATGATGCTTTGAGCACCAAAATGGCCGAGCAGCAGCACTTCTCTGCAGTGCTGGAATACTAAAAACATTCAACACGTTTATTTAAACAGTCTCTTTAAAAAAAATTACCCTTCTCCATTTTAATACAACGGATTAAAAAACAAATATTTATAATGCCTTGTTTTATGTCCTATATGTATTTTTGGTACTTTTTTGGCATGGAATTGCATTATTAGAATAACCTTTTGGTGACTAATAGCTTGCGATAACTTTATAGTTTGATATTCGAAAAGCCTTATTTTGTGTTCCTCAGTTGCATTTAAAATGAAAAGTGCTTTTCGTGGGGACTACATGGAATGGAGAAGAATTTAAATGCTTTTTTTCTTGAAAGAATCTTTTGCCCAAATGTAACAGACCAACAGTAGGGTGCAGCATGCACAGTATGTAGCAGATAAAACTAATCTCATCTCGAATATGTTGAAGAAAAAAATAATCTGTGCCATTGATTTCAAGTGCCAAACAAAATGAGCTCTCCAAAAAAAAAGACCTCACCTTAATTAACAGTTTACAGGTTATTGTAAGGAAATATTCAATACCTAAAACTGGGAGTGAGGCGAGTTATTTAATGTATTTACAATGTTGTTGAAGTGTGTGTTTGTAGATGTGTTCTGATGTAGAGCTGTGACATGTTGGAGATCCTCCCAACTTCATAACTAGAGCCCTGCTGGATGTATCTCTGTCTCTGAGCATGCACTAACATTCACCAGGCTAGCAGCCTCATTCACTTGCATACCTTTTGAATTTAACGCTAAAGCTGTTATTGACGGTACAAATAACTCTAGTTTGACAGTAACCTCTTGATAAGAAGCTTGAAGATGTTATGGTGATTTGTCGTTTCTAACCGGTTGAAGTGAAAAGCGTAGGTTTGTAGTGTTACTGTATTGGCAGCCATCATGCCAGTACTTGCATGTTGTGTCTCAGATCTGGTTTGTTAACTCTTAACCAGCCACATTCTGACTCAACACCTACAGGACAACCCAGACATCTAGATATTGTCATTCAAATGAAGTTCTGTCTCCAACATCTCTTTGACAAAGACTGTTGTCAGTCTGCAAGATCGTATACTTATTCTCAAGGCTTTATTTAGTGTATGTTTAGAATACATTGTTCCAGGTTCATTTTTGTTTCACTAAAGGTACATTTACTACTAGTTTTCACTCTCCAGATAAAGCCAGACCCTGACTTACTGTTGTCACTAGGTAGAATTCTGAATCTGAGAAGTCTACAGTTTGGTAGAATGATTACTTTTCCCTTTAGTGTTATCATGAATTGAAATCAAGAAATGATATGATTACCAAATGCATCTATATGATTTTACCAGGCAATAATGTTATCCTTTTCATCCAGAATATGTGCAAGGAATTATCTAATAGTTGTAGGTTTTGTGCTATTGTATGTTGGGTGTTGTAGCCAGCAAAATGTGATTTAACTTTCTTATAATTTTTTACCGTGATTGTAGTGCTATATTCAATTGTAATTGATTTAATTAATATGTATTTTACTCTCGTTTTTTTATATGTCGAAAACACTAGAAGATTCAGTACCCTGAAAGAATACTTCAAGCTAGTCAAGTTTGCCCATTTTAGAAGCTCAAACCAAAAAGTGGTGCTAGAATATTAAGCAGAGTTGGGTAAACATTTTCTTCAAAACATGCAAGATAAGCTAATCAACTCCAGTTCCTTTGGTCGTCCTAACGTGTTCCGTCCATTCTAAGAATTCTGGCAGCAGTCCAAATGGAACACACACACATTCTGATTTGGGTACTGCATCTTGGAAGTAACACAACACTGTTCTTGGGTCTTTTGTATGTAAACCCTCTTGTATAACTGATGGATCGCTGTATATTGAATGTAATAAACTGCTGTGAAATGATGAGCCTTTCCTACCTATGACCTTGTTTGGTGTATTGTTTGGTTAAGGGAAAGAAAACTAACATTAACTCTGTTCACTTCATGAACCAGTTGAATCCACTGTGGTAAATCCACTGTCTTTGTGACCGAGGAAACCATGTCATCATCTATAACAGCTGTTGTCATTTAATTAGAATAATGATCATTTAGCAGATGCCTATATCCAAAACTACAGTACAGTACGGGGGGATTCAAACCGGAAACCTTTTTGATGTGTAATTCTCTAACCACTTACCTTTATCATTGAATCAAACCCTATTTACGTCTTTGTTTTTCCTCAAACCGGTTTTAAAGTCAGTCAGGACGCAGGTATGCTGAGGAGAACTCTCCCCTGTCTTAATGACATCTTTATCAGCCTTAAGCATGACCTTTAACCCCCCCCCCCCCCCCCATCAAGATATATAGGATTTAATGAAGTTTAATTCAAGGAGAATGTGTCCTAGTTTAGATATGTGCTGCTTTGACATGCAATAAACAGCTGCCAGTATGATGTGTTATACTGACTGTGCTACATGGGACTATTTCATGTATCATTAGTTGAGCTTTTATCCAAAACAATGTTACCAGGGGGATTTGAACCGTTAACCTTTTTCACTGGCTGTCAAATGCTCAATCACTGAGCTCTACTTATCCCTTATAATCTTACAACCAAGCTGAGTTAAAATGCACATGTTATTACGTGTGCCATACATGTTATAATACAGACATGTTATGTTATGGTGCCAGACATGTTATAATACAGACATGTTATATTACAGTCAGACATGTTATAATACAGACATGTTATATTACAGTCAGACATGTTATGTTATGGTGCCATACTCTTTTATCAGTGGAACCCTTCAATGTTCCTGTGTTCCAGGTACCTATCAGGCGCTTCCCCCGCCCACCTGTACGGCCTGGGTCCTTCCCCCTTTGTCTCTCCCGTCCCCCCCGCCCTGTTCGTCCCCACGCCCCCTCCCAACCTGTCCCACCTGATCAGCAGACAGCAGGGCTCCAGAGAGCGCAAGGCCTCGCCCTCCTCCCTCCCCGGGAGGCTCAACCGGGCGCTGTTCCTCGGGACCATCCCCTCCCTCGCCAGAACCGGTGAGACTCCTCCGCTCCCCCAATGTCCCTGCCTGTCCCCCCCCCCCCCCCCTCCCAGTTTCTTAAACTGTTCTTATTGAATGTCTGTGTTTGTTTGTGTATGTCTGTCTGTGTGTGTCGGTCTGTGTGTGTCGGTGTGTGTGTGTGTGTCTGTGTGTGTGTGTGTGTGTGTGTGTGTGTGTGTCTGTGTGTGTCTGTGTGTGTCTGTATGTGTCGGTGTGTGTGTGTTTCAGACTCAGGATACCTGTTCAGTGGCAGCAGGCCTCCTTCACAATGCAAAGACTCACCACCCTCTGGTAACTAGCATGAGGTCTGCCCTGTCTGTCTGTCTGCCCTGTCTGTCTGTCTGCCTGTCTGCCCTGTCTGTCTGCCTGCCCTGTCTGTCTCCCCAGTCTGCCTGTCTGTCTGCCCTGTCTGTCTCCCCAGTCTGCCTGTCTGTCTGCCTGCCCTGTCTGTCTCCCCAGTCTGCCTGTCTGTCTGCCTGCCCTGTCTGTCTCCCCAGTCTGCCTGTCTGTCTCCCCAGTCTGTCTGCCTGCCCTGTCTGTCTCCCCAGTCTGCCTGTCTGTCTCCCCAGTCTGCCTGTCTGCCCTGTCTGTCTCTCCAGTCTGTCTGCCTGCCCTGTCTGTCTCCCCAGTCTGCCTGTCTGTCTGCCCTGTCTGTCTCCCCAGTCTGCCTGTCTGCCCTGTCTGTCTCCCCAGTCTGCCTGTCTGCCTGCCCTGTCTGTGTCCCCAGTCTGCCTGTCTGTCTGCCTGCCCTGTCTGTCTCCCCAGTCTGCCTGTCTGCCTGCCCTGTCTGTCTCCCCAGTCTGCCTGTCTGTCTCCCCAGTAGTCTGTCTGCCTGCCCTGTCTGTCTCCCCAGTCTGCCTGTCTGCCCTGTCTGTGTCCCCAGTCTGCCTGTCTGCCTGTCTGTCTCCCCAGTCTGCCTGTCTGCCCTGTCTGTCTCCCCAGTCTGCCTGTCTGCCTGCCCTGTCTGTGTCCCCAGTCTGCCTGTCTGTCTGCCTGCCCTGTCTGTCTCCCCAGTCTGCCTGTCTGTCTGCCCTGTCTGTCTCTCCAGTCTGCCTGTCTGCCCTGTCTGTCTCCCCAGTCTGTCTGCCTGCCCTGTCTGTGTCCCCAGTCTGCCTGTCTGTCTGCCTGCCCTGTCTGTCTCCCCAGTCTGCCTGTCTGTCTGCCTGCCCTGTCTGTCTCCCCAGTCTGCCTGTCTGTCTGCCTGCCCGGTCTGTCTCCCCAGTCTGTCAGTCTGTTCTTCTGTCTGCCCTGTCTGTCTGTCTGCCTGTCTGTCTCCCTGTCTGTCTCCCCACTTATAACTTGCAGGTTTCAGTGACTCCTTTCTGACTGTCTGTCCTCTCCAGACTACTTCTCCCTGAAGTCTGGCAGCCGTCCGTCATCCCCTGGCCCCTCCCCCCGCCCCTCCCCTGCACCCTCAGTGGCCGGCTCTGTCACATCCAGCTCTAGCTCCGCCTGGCGTCGCCGCCCCCTCATCAGCCCCGCCCGTCTCAACATCAGCGGTCAGAATCTCCGCCTCTTCTCCCACGATCTGGAGCCTGTGGCCCCGCCCCCGGCCCCGCCTCTCTTCCACACCCCGCCCACTTCTTTCCACAGCAGCGGTTTCTCGCCGGACGTGTCGCCTTTCCACAGTCAGAACGGTAAACGTGTGTGTGTATATGTGTGTACGTGTGTGTGTACGTGTGTGTGTGTGTACATGTGTGGACATGTGCGTGTTCGTGTGTGTGTTTCAGACCTGAGCAGTAGAACCATGAACAAGGCTTAAACGTCTCTGTCTGTGTGTTCCAGACCTGAGCAGTCTCCTGAGGGAGGGCAGTGTGCTGGAGGAGCCCCACCAGAGGGGCAGCTCCTCTGGGTCTTCAGCCTGCCTGGTGGACACCACCACTGGGGCTGACCCCGACCCCACCACCTCCAAGGGTGAGCCTGTCTGTCTGCCTGTCTGTCTCTCTGCCTGCCTGCCTGCCTGTCTCTCTGCCTGTCTGTCTGTCTCTCTGCCTGCCTGTCTGTCTCTCTGCCTGCCTGCCTGTCTGTCTGTCTCTCTGCCTGCCTGCCTGTCTGTCTGTCTCTCTGCCTGTCTGTCTGCCTGCCTGTCTGTCTCTCTGCCTGCCTGCCTGTCTGCCTGTCTGTCTCTCTGCCTGCCTGTCTGTCTGTCTCTCTGCCTGCCTGTCTGTCTCTCTGCCTGCCTGCCTGTCTGTCTTTCTGCCTGCCTGTCTGTCTCTCTGCCTGTCTGTCTGTCTCTCTGCCTGTCTGCCTGTCTGTCTGTCTCTCTGCCTGCCTGCCTGTCTGTCTGTCTCTCTGCCTGTCTGTCTCTCTGCCTGTCTGTCTGTCTCTCTGCCTGTCTGTCTGTCTCTCTGCCTGTCTGTCTGTCTCTCTGCCTGTCTGTCTCTCTGCCTGCCTGTCTGCCTGCCTGTCTGTCTGTCTCTCTGCCTGCCTGTCTGCCTGCCTGTCTGTCTGTCTCTCTGCCTGCCTGCCTGTCTGCCTGTCTGCCTGCCTGTCTGTCTGTCTCTCTGCCTGCCTGCCTGTCTGTCTGTCTGTCTCTCTGCCTGCCTGCCTGCCTGTTCACTTCATGTCTTAGTGTCCCTCCTTCTCTGAGGTTACTCTCAGAACACACAGGTTAAAGGGTTTTATAACGTTCATCGCATCTTCTCATTTAACTGCTCATTTAACCATCCCTTATCTAAATGATCTGTGCTTTACTGCTTCTCTTGCACTTCTGATTGGATACCGAACTGTCTTTCGTTCCCTTGTAATCATACATGCGTAATGCCAGTGAAGTTGAATCTAGTCGAATCTTTAACTGTGTGGTTGTTCCTTCAGGCTGGCTGAGTCGTGTGCTGTGGCCGGGGCTCCTGGTGATCAGTCTGGGAGTCAACCTGTTTTTCTCCTGCCTCTATCTGTACCGCAACTGGATCTGAGGCCTGGCCTGCTGCTGCCTGCACACCTTCTGCTGACTCTTCACACAGGCTCTGGGTTAGACGCCCGTGGGTCCTCAACCCTTGTGACAGGCTGCTAGACAGAGGGGAGGGGGGCCCTCAGAACTCCTGATTTAGTCAGCTTCTACTGTCTTTTCACACAGGCACCGAGTGAGACGCCCGTGTGCCTCTTTGCCCCTGTAACAAGACAGGGGTCCTTCGAAGCTCTGTGTGTAAGAGAGAGAGAGAGAGAGAGAGAGAGAGAGGGGGAGAGAGGGGGAGAGGGTAATGGGGTCATGTCACCTCTGCTCAGCCAGAGGAGAGAGGCTGACATTAATTTTTAAGAATGGATATTTGTTTATAATTAAGCAGAGATGGGGGGGGGGGGGGGGCTTGTTGGATGTGAAAACATGTACAGAATAAGACGAAGATGGAAGGAAGATGGACGAGTTGGGACTGGTGATCATGTGTAACTCTGGTGTCTTTTCCCTCAAACGGGACCTGCGATTGTAATGCCATATTTAAGGTAGTTCTCGCTGATAACTTCAAATACCTGACTCCTTTAACTAAATAAGCATGTGTAATGTTAGTGTAAAAAAAAAAGAAGAAAAAAAAGGACATTATTTGCTTAGGGTGTTCTGGTGTTCGTGTGCTGTAAACTAGACGGACATGTCATGTTTAAACCAAAACATTTATTCATTTTAAGATCCAAAGCTCTGATTTTACTTGACTACTAGAACAACCATCTACAAGAAAAGGTTGTCAGTATCCCTCACCTTTCATTCAGTAGCACTGTTTCAAGATAAGAAAACTGTTTTTCCCTTTTCTAAATAGTCTTTAACAGTGGCAACATTGCAGCATAATAAGCTTCTAGCGCTACCAGTAAGTTTCGGACGGACTTTATCTGCTCAACTATGAATCCGTACATTAACATGTAACCACTCTGAATGGATTGGTGGTGGTTTGTCAAAGTACGACTGTAAACACTGTTGGCTTGGCAACCCTGGTCCTCAGGGGCCGCTGTCCTGAAGGTTCTAGATGTTTCCCTGCTCCAGCACACCTGACTCTAATGAGGGGTCATTAAGAGGCTTCAACAGAGCTTGATAACGAACCTATTCATTAGAGACAGGTGTTCTAGAGCAGGGAAACATCTAGAACCTTCAGAAAAGCGGCCCCTGGGGACCTGGGTTGGACACTCCTGGACTAGCCGGTCTCGAAGGAAGAGGTATTGTTATTGTTGTCTGTTCTTTCAAACTTTGCTGTATTTTATTTTATTTGTCTTGAAAACTGTCCTCAAAGAACAAGGAATTTGAATTCTTGACTTCGGGACTCGATTTATTCTTATTCTCAGCCGTGGTAAAAAAACGTAAAACACAGGTGTTCATATGTTATAAGAATTTTATATATTTTTGGGTTGTTTTAGTTTGAAAACAATTAGGGTTAGTTATTTATTGAATCCGACTTGGACGTTAGCTTAACAATCAGCATCTCTGATTGGATAATCTTACTGTTTGTATATATTACGGGTGGACATAAAAACATTGTATATTTTCGGTTGTTGGACACATTGGTTTGTATGGAAGCACAATTGTCGATTTAGGATCTTGCTCTGTAACTAACGTGTTCAGGTCATTGAATGAAACACTAAAAACCTTTTTTAAACACTCATCATTCACCAGCAGTATGATGTTTCGTCACCTGCAGTATTTGAACCATGACAGTTTTGATGAATACATAACATTTCTGTACTCCACTAAATCATTTTTCTACAAAGCCAGCTTTTGAAATCTTGCCTTGTGATATAATAACAGTTGTTCACACTAACAGGTTAATATTGGAATATGTTAAAGGATTCTGGATGTGCAGGTATGACATGTTGGTCACTATGTTGTTAAGCATTAGATACTTTAAGAAGTTGATTGACACCAACTAGAAGTTTACCAAATTCTCCTGAGGTCTCCTGAGAGCAATGTTGCCCCCATCTGGTATCAAGTGGAAACTCTAGAACACAACCAACAATCTTATGGAATGGACAGAACATTCTACAGAACACAGTGAACAGGATGTGAAGCCTTTAAAGTAAATGGAAAGTTTATCCTTTCCCTAACCCTAAGTTTTTACAGCACAGAGATACTCTTATACACAAGAATATAGATGCACATTTAGTTTGACTTCTTGGGCTTTGTGTAGATCTGTTTATGAGATTAGATGTAAAAGATAAAAAGCTTCCTAAACAAGCTTTAATTTACACTGTCACAGTAGGTGTTAATGCAGATAGGGAGCACTTTGACATCAAATCAAGAGATTCCAGGTTCAAATCCCCCCTGGGAGAAAATGTGTCTTGAAATGAAGTCACAACACTCCAGGTCTTCTGTCTGATGGGTCAGCAAACACCAAGGTAGGAAAGATGGCGTCTACAATCACTACAACTTTGCTGTTTACTAAAACTGTTTCACCAGTGTTTGGGGAGGTGTTGCACATCTAATTTGCCTAAGAAGTTGTTCCTGTTTATTTTTTTTATTTTTTTTACATGTCTGTTTTGACTATGCAATTCTTTGATATTGTCATGTCAGCCAAAAAGAAACCCCTTTAAGGGGAACCGCTCACACTAAGGGGGTTCCACCTGGAACCTTGAGGTTCTTACAACTTCCTTCCAGATGGTTCTTCTTGTTTTGCATAACAGTTACATGTTCTTCAGTGTGCAGATGCTTTTCACAGATAGTGACGGAGAACCATAGTGACCAGGCAGAGGTGTCCAACCCTGGTGAGAGCCGCTGTCCTGAAGGCTCTAGATGTTTCCCTGCTCCAGCACACCTGATTCTAATGAGGGGTCATTATGAGGCTTCCACAGAGCTTGATAACAATACGTTCATTAGAATCAGGTGTGCTGGAGCAGGGAAACATCTAGAACCTTCAGGACAGTGGCCTTTCCATAAGATCCAGTAAAAAGAATCATTTTAACAGCGACATATCATCCGTGACTGACAGTCTTGAGTTCGAAATCCTCAAAATCTTGCCTGAATATTCCTTGATTCGTACAGTGTACATGTACAGTACATGCTATCATACAAAAGATCCCATGTTTGGACACATTGGACATTGTCTTTCATTGGAAGCGTCTCAAAGTGTCTGCAGGGTGGAATGTTGTCGTCGTCGTCAGGGGCGACAGGTCTCAGGCTTGAAGCAGAAGGCTGTGACACGGTTTCTCTTCTGCACGCCTCACTTCCTGTTTCACACCAGATGCCTGTAGGGGGCTGTTATCACTGATGTTTACTCAAGTGTAAAACTTTTTGTACACTTTTTAATAATATGTTGTTTTACGTTGGATATTTTTTACTAAGGGTTTCATCATTG
The DNA here is from genome assembly GCA_030340685.1 of Protosalanx chinensis. Taxonomy (NCBI): domain Eukaryota; kingdom Metazoa; phylum Chordata; class Actinopteri; order Osmeriformes; family Salangidae; genus Protosalanx; species Protosalanx chinensis. The sequence continues at coordinate 16,737,054 of CM059320.1, read as the reverse complement.
CTTTACTGGAGACTGAGGTGACATTCTAAGCATTTTACTAGCACATGCATGAGTGTGCTAATGTAAAATATATATATAAAAAAGTAATATTATTGATATAATTTATTGTGGACAAACAAGATTGTTGAATGTATTTCTGTGACTACAGCTGAGACAATTTGGTGTCTTTTAAGATAGTAGCAGATGTTTTTACTTGTGCTTCAGTGAATGACACATGTTCTGGTTTATGAACCTTGTTGACATTCGTGTTTACCAATTTCCTCTTTCTTTAGTGCTTCTACTGTGGGTCAAGTTCCACCTTCCTTGGGTCTGGTTATAATATTTATAATGTGTGTTTGCCTGTTTCATTATCAGGCAAGCCATTACATATATTAGAAATTTTTCCAGGCTCTTTTATTTAACAGTAAACTGCTTATTTTTTAATTGTATTTCTTTTACTTATGAATGGCCCTTGTTGCTTTATCTTCTTTATTAGTGTAGTTAGTGTTGCAGAATCAGGAACTCGCAGCTTGTAGTAGCGGTTTGGTAAGAGGGTTTACTGGAAGATCGTCACGTGGATTATCAAGTTTTTCTGAATGAGAATCATTCTACTAGAATAAATGTTAGCAGTCACCTTCCTCATTGTTTTGCCCTTAAAAGAAAAAGCTCGCTGGATGGTGGATTTAATGACCCTTCTAGGAGGGAAACCATTCAAAAAGAATCTGTTGACTGAAACAGAAATTTGATGGAGGCAAGTGAAGTTCCCTAAAGGCTTAATTCGGCTAAAGGCCATTTTGTCGTTTAGTAATTTGATATCCGATTGATTGTTGATTGATTAATTGATTTTGGATTCCACACAGCTGTTATTATTGAACAGCGTAAGCATATCAGCCTCAAAAATACAATATCTGCCAGAGTTAGACACACACACACACACACGCAAATGCTCATGCTTAACCAAACTTTGTAGACGGTCCCTTGGCGCTCGTGCGGAGGGATGAGGGAAGTGCACAGTACGCGAGCATCACTGGCTGAATGACCACGCGCTTGACTCTCCTGCTGAGTCTGAGGAAGAGGAGGGTTTAGTCTGAGGACGAGGAGTCTGAGTCTGAGCGACTCCTCTGCGATGAAGCAGCCTGACAGGAGGTCTGACCATCTCTGATCCATCAGCAGACTGCAGGTTCACGGTTGGAAAGCGCGAAGAACCGAGATGAACAGCAGACTGGTCTGCTAGAGGCAAGTAGCTCTTTATAAAGGACATGCTTGGTATTCCATCATGTTATTAAACTGAATCAGTCATTTTAATTCAGGCATCTTCTTGATTTATATCGATTCCAAACATGGATTTAGGTGTGAACGTGTTGGTTTGACTTGTATTAAGGGGATGATTCTGTCTCCCTTCATAAGAGATTTTCTTGTAACACAAGAACGCAACCCTCACTGTAATATACTGTACAGTCGAATACAGTGGATATGTGTCTATTTTAAAGTAGACGTTGAATTTAATGTATTAAATTCAAGGGTGTATTTAATTTGATTGCAGCACGTCTTGCTATATGTGAAATGCATAGATCGTGTCTTTTAACTGTAATGACCAAACCTACTTCAGCCTTTGGGGCTCAGATAAGTTTGTAGCTGTCAGGAACCAGACAGGAATTCAGCTGATATTGTGGCTTGATGACAGATTCATTCAAATATTCTTTAACGGAATGAAACAGAACGTGATGTTCATGATGCATCAAGGTTCAGACAGGTTTATTTCACTGTGTTATTGATAAGCTACACCCTAATAATTAACAGTACACAAGCCAGTGATATAAGATGTGTAAATTGTTGATTAACCATTTGTAATACCATGCAAACCTGCTTCTCGTGCATGACTGGAAAAAAATAACATCCAGTCAAGTTGCATGTAAACTAAAATAACATTACAGTCGAGTTGCATGTGAACTTGGAACACAGCGCGTGCACCGTTGCACATTATGACCCTAGCGCTGAATCGCTAACCGGCGCGTGCACTTGTCTTTGTCCCGCTGTCTGCGTGACCTGGCGGATCAGGGAGCTGCCGGTAAATGAGAGGCCGTCACCATCATGGTCACCATGCCCCCGGGGGAGTGTGGGATACAGGCGGACTGGGAGAAGGAGGGGAACCCGGAGATCAGGATGGACTTCCTGCTGCCCACCGGAATCCTGCTGACCTTCCCGGTGTCGAGAAACCAGCCCGTCAAGACCATCAAGAAGGTAAGAGTCCAGGTCTGATCCCATCTAACAGGCTTAAAGTCTGTAACCAGTGAGAAATCATTAATAATTATGTATACGTATTATGAGCTAAAGCCAATATATTATATTCATATAAATATAATGCATAGCTTATAATCATTATACACTTTATAAAATAGTAGGCCTATCTAGACTGTTTTGTTGTTTTTTATTGCGTGCACAAGTTCAAAATGTGGATATTGTATGATTATTAGATGCGCCCGATATGAAAACACAGGCGATGTTTATCAGGAGATACCCCAGCTCAGTCAAACCCAGGCCTCGTGCCCAGGTGCCTCTCTCGTGCCCAGGTGCCTCTCTCGTGCCCAGGTGCCTCTCTCGTGCCCAGGTGCCTCTCTCGTGCCCAGGTGCCTCTCTCGTGCCCAGGTGCCTCTCTCGTACCCAGGTGCCTCTCTCGTGCCCAGGCATCGTGCCCAGGTGCCTCTCTCGTGCCAAGGCCTCATGCCCAGGTGCCTCTCTCGTGCCCAGGTGCCTCTCTCGTGCCCAGGCCTCGTGCCCAGGCCTCGTGCCCAGGTGCCTCTCTCGTGCCCAGGTTCCTCGTGCCCAGGTTCCTCTCTCGTGCCCAGGCCTCGTGCCCAGGCCTCGTGCCCAGGTGCCTCTCTCGTGCCCAGGTTCCTCGTGCCCAGGTTCCTCTCTCGTGCCCAGGCCTCGTGCCCAGGCGCTGCAGCAGATCTGCTATGAAAGTCATTCACGAGGCCCGTTACTATGCCAACAGTCCCAACGATGCTCACTGAACACTAGCAGAGCTCCTTCAGACAGAGCGCTCTGAGGTGGCCGAACTGTTTTTTAAATAACTATATAGTTTTGAGCTGTTACGAAATGAACCGACCTTGATTTAGTGAAATGAGAAGAAATGACTTGAAGTGTGTTAACATGGTGTTTCAGTCATTAATGTCAAATGTCCAACTGGTAGACTACTGTACCTATGGCAACGATACACTTCCTGTTTCTGTACAATCTAATAACACTATTCAGGAATACAGAAGTGATACTATGTACAGTAAATGTTCACATAGTATGTGTGGTGTGCGTGGTGTGTTTTTGTGTGTGTGTGTGCGTGCATGTAAATGTGTGTGTGCATGTGTGTGTTTGTCCATGTGTGTGCTACTGGGCTTGTTTCTGTTTGCATGTGTGTGCTTCTCCGTGTGTGTGCATGCATGTGTGTGCTTCTCCGTGTGTGTGTGTGTGTTCTCAGATGGTGTGGAAGAACGCCAGCAGTGAGCCCCTGTTCGGAGCGCTGGGAGACCCCGACGCGTACGTGTTCACCTGCATCAACTCCACAGCAGAGCGGGAGGAGCTGGAGGATGAGAGCCGGAGGCTGTGTGACGTCCGGCCCTTCATGTCCGTCCTGCGGCTGGTGGCCAGGGAGGGAGACCGGGTAGAGAAGCTCACCAACACACAGATCAGCCAGCTGATCGGAAAAGGTGCGGGCCAACAGCCTCATGAGGGGAAAGTGGTGGGTGTGTGGGTTGTTGTGTGTGGATGTGTGGGTGTGTGTGTGGGGGGCGATTGTGTGTGGATGTGTGTGTACACTTGAAATTGAAACAGTCAGGTCCGAATGTTCACCCTGAACCTGATACATGTGCCAAACTAATATATGTATATATATTTTTTTTATAAACAAACCCCCCAGAGTGGCTTCTCAGACGCCCACAGACCCCAGCACCCATCGCCAACCCTTCACCCCTAACACTGCCTTCTCGTCCCCCCCAGGCCTCCATGAATTTGAGTCCCAGAAGAACCACGAGGTGAATGAGTACCGTGCTAAGATGCGCTCCTTCTGCGAAGAGAAGGCTATGGAGAGGCAGCGGTTGCCATGGGACCAGTGGATGGAGTTCAGCTTCCCGTGTGATCTGGAACCCTGCGTTTCGCTTCCAGGTTCCGGAAGTTTCAAGTCCAAAAATTCCAAGAAGTTACTCGTCAACGTCAAGTTCGAGGCTAGCGACGTGAGTGTTATCCACGTGTTTCACTTGTTGTTTTGTTGCATTTTTTTTTACCCAATGTAACATTCAAACAGGTCACGCATGAAGCCAGTATTTTTGACAATATTTAAGTAGTTATCGCTTACGAACGGTATGTAATCTGACACAGTTAACCTCTTAAACAATAACCTTACTACAACATTACGTAACTCCTCGTTTCTGTTTGGGTTCTAAGGGATGCTGTAGAAATATGAACGCAGGTTCGATGTGCTCTAGTCTGTGAGACTGTCAGGGGAGGGGTTTCAGTGTTGTAACCTTGAGGCAGTTTTGAAGTGAGCGTAGATCATAACTGCTGTGAGTTCATTTGTTTTTAATCTTGCGTAGAAGGTTTGTGGAGGAGGGTTTGAGGTGAAAGCTAACTATTTCTGGAAATCCCCCTTCCTACACCTCATTTCACTTCAAAAGACACATTTGTAGACAGCTATTGCAAACCGACAAGAAAAAGAAGGTTTCAAAACAAAGTCACAAAGCCACAAAGCTTCTGAGAGGAGAGGGAGCACAAACTAGCAGAACGCGCCAGGTGTTCAAGATGAAATGCTTGTGCTCATGTATGCTGAAAGGACAGAGTCCACAGTGAGAGACAGCTCAGGGACAACCTGTTCACAGCTTTAAGGGTCAAACATTTTCCTTGTATCATATGAAGAACATTTTAATTGTCTCATACAGCTTCCTTTATTACATGTGACATTGTTCTTGACATGTTCTCCTGTTGTTCTTGACATGTTCTATTATTCTTGGCGTGTTCTCCTGCTGTTCTTGACATGTTCTATTATTCTTGGCGTGTTCTCCTGTTGTTCTTGACATGTTCTATTATTCCTGGCGTGTTCTTCATGTTCCTCAGGAGAGCTTCATGCTGCAGCAGGACCCTCAGGACAAGCCTCTGGACCTGATCCGAAACGCCCTGAAGAAGAAGGCCACGGTGTTCCGCTCCATCAAGCAGGAGCCTGAGCACTACACCCTCCAGGTGAACGGACGATGGGACTTCATCTACGGCAAACACCCCCTGTGCCAGTTCAAGGTACTGAGGGAAGAACTATAAATATATAGACCAAGAAAGAAAAGGTGGAGGTGTTTGCGTGTGAAATGATGGCTGTTCTGTGAGGTTCAGCCTGGTGTTTTTGTCAGTGTTTAGTCCAGGTATGTGTGTCAGGGGTTTCCAGGTCTGTGTGTCAGGGGTTTCCAGGTCTGTGTGTCAGGGGTTTTTCAGGTTTGTGTTCTGTTGCGAGTCTCTTGTCTGCTGTGGTTCCTGTTTGTGATGATCGCCCCTCAGAGCCTGCATCCTGCTGGCTTGTTCCCTGTGTGGAGTCCTGGAGAAAGAGTCTCACTCTCTGCTACTCTCTCTCTCCCCTTCCCTCTCCCTCTCTCTTCCCCCTTTCCCTCTCTCTCTCTCTCTCCCTCTTCCGCTCTCCCTCTCGCTCTCTCTCTCTTTCCTTCTCTCTCCCTCCATCTCTGGACAGTAGTGACTCAGTAGCAGGGTAGCAGAAGGCTCAGTTGTTGATTCTGAAAGTCCTTCTACCTGCAGTGATGAGTCATCTGTCCCTCACAGGACTCAAAGCGAGCGGCCTCTGCTCATAATGAGATTTCAGCTGCATTAACTCTGAAGTAAATGAACAGCCGGCCATGAGCCTGTGCTAGACTAGACTCTGGGAAAACATGTGTGTGTGTGTGTGTGTAATAGAGAGAGAGCTCTGTGTGAGAGAGAGCTCTGTTTGTGTGTATATATGAGAGAGCTGTGTGTGTGAGAGAGAGCTGTGTGTGCAAAAGAGAGCTGTGTGTGTGTGTGAGAGAGAGCTCTGTGTGAGAGAGAGCTGTGTGTGTGTGTGTGAGAGAGAGCTCTGTGTGAGAGAGAGAGAGAGAGAGCTGTGTGTGTTTGTATAAGAGAGCTGTGTGTGTGAGAGAGAGCTGTGTGTGTGAGAGAGAGCTGTGTGTGTGTGTGTGTGTGTGTGAGAGAGAGCTCTGTGTGAGAGAGAGAGAGCTGTGTGTGTTTGTATAAGAGAGCTGTGTTTCTTAGGGTGAAAGTCTCAGGCATCTGTGATGCCTTAACGTGTACAAAGATCATCCTGCACTAAACCCTGTTTTTCACCTCCTCACCTCTTCTCTCCTCTCTCCTCCTCCTCCTCCTCTCTCCCCTCTCCTCCTCTCCTCTCTCCTCCTCTCTCCTCCTCCGCTCTTCTCTCCTCTCTCCTCCTCTTCTCTCCTCCTCTTCTCTCCTCTCCTCTCCTCCTCCTCTCTCTTCCTCCTCTTCTCTTCTCTCCTCTCCTCCTCTCTCCTCCTCCCCTCTCCTCCTCTCCTCTCTCCTCCTCTCTCCTCCTCCGCTCTTCTCTCCTCTCTCCTCCTCTTCTCTCCTCCTCTTCTCTCCTCCCCTCTCCTCCTCCTCTCTCTTCCTCTCCTGCTCTTCTCTCCTCTCTCCTCCCCTCTCCTCCTCCTCTCTCTTCCTCTCCTGCTCTTCTCTCCTCCTCTCTCCTCTCCAGTACATCTTCTCTTGTTTGCGTGGGGGTCTGAACCCCCAGCTGGTCATGGTGCATTACTCCACCATGGTTAAGTACAGAGAGGAGCAGACTGCCGTGTACAGCCAGGTGACCAAGAACAGATCCTCCTCCAGACCTCCTCCTCTGCCTCTGAAGAAGGTCAGCAACCTGCCGTCTGCCATTAACAGAGCTCACACAAACACACACATCATACATCACGACTCACTACACACACATTTCCATTCAGTCATTCATCAGACGCTTTAATCCAGAGTGACATACAGTAAGTACAGGGACATTCCCCCCCTGAGGCACGTAGGGTGAAGTGTCTTGCCCAAGGACACAACGTCATGTTGCTTTAGCCGACTTTCCGATCACTAGTCCGACACCCTAACCACTCAGCCACCTGACTCCCACACACACAGTATACACACACACACACAACACACACGTACACAACCACACACACACAACACACACGTACACAACCACACACACAACACACACGTACACAACCACACACAACACTCACAACACACACGTACACAACCATACACACACACACAACACACACGTACACAACCACACACACACACACACACAACACACACGTACACAACCACACACAACACTCACAACACACACGTACACAACCACACACACACACACACAACACACACGTACACAACCACACACACACACACAACACACACGTACACAACCACACACACACACAACACACACGTACACAACCACACACAACACACACGTACACAACCACACACACACACACACAACACACACGTACACAACCACACACACAACACACACGTACACAACCACACACAACACTCACAACACACACGTACACAACCATACACAACACACACAACACACGTACACAACCATACACTACACACACAACACACACGTACACAACACTCACAACACACACATACACAACCACACACAACACTCACAACACACACGTACACAACACTCACAACACACACATACACAACCACACACAACACTCACAACACACACGTACACAACCACACACAACACACACAACACACGTACACAACCATACACTACACACACAACACACACGTACACAACCACACACAACACACACGTACACAACACTCACAACACACACATACACAACCACACACACACTCACAACACACACGTACACAACACTCACAACACACACATACACAACCACACACAACACTCACAACACACACGTACACAACCATACACAACACACACAACACACGTACACAACCATACACTACACACACAACACACACGTACACAACCATACACTACACACACAACACACACGTACACAACACTCACAACACACACATACACAACCACACACACACTCACAACACACACGTACACAACACTCACAACACACACATACACAACCACACACAACACTCACAACACACACGTACACAACACTCACAACACACACATACACAACCACACACAACACTCACAACACACACGTACACAACCACACACAACACACACGTACACAACCATACACTACACACACATACATAACCATACACTACACACTACACACACGCGTTGTCTTGAGGGTTTCCAACATTGGCGTGTCTGTTGTGTTATTATGAGTCAGTTTGTACCTGTCTGATTTGAGTGTTCAGATACTGAATTCATCTGGCAAAGCCAGAGGGATGGAAACCTTGAAAATGAATCATTCTGACCTGTTTGTGAAAGACACGACAATATACTGAGCTTGTTCTTTCACAGCAGAATACGTCTTCACTCTTCACCATCGAGGATCCTTTACAGATTCACCTGCTGCGAGGCACTAAAGTCAACGCAGATGAAGGCATGAAGGTCAGTGTGGTTTCACATCGGTGTCTCTCTCGCTCCTCAACGAGGCGCTGCAGTGGAGTTGTTGTTTTAGTTGTTGTCAAATGCAGGGTTTCGAAGGGGAGGTTTGTGTGTGTGTGTGTGTGTGTGTGTGTGTGTGTGTGGGGGGGGTGGTCATGTGATCCAGACCGCACGTTTCCCGTAATTCATCGAGGCGGTTGGATGAAACTTGAAAACAGGAAGTGGGGAGGGCCTATCTGTTTTTCAGTCCTCACTGTGGAGCCTAGATTCTTAGAAAAGAGGTTCATGTTGATGCCAGCTCTCTCTCTCTCTCTCTCTCTCTCTCTCTCTCTCTCTCTCTCTCTCTCTCGCTCTCTTGCTCTCTCTCTCTTGCTCGCATTTTCTCTCGTTGTCTTTCGAATGAAGAGATGGGTGTCATAACTACTTCAGAGCATTTGATTGGTCTGACCTATCTTGAACTGACTGGAGCTTCTGTTTGGATGCTGCCTCAGATGTTTCGCTCGTAGGAAGATGGCAGCTTCCGGTTTACACAATCGGTCACATTTGTTGTGTAGACTTTCTCCTCGGTTTGAAAAGTTATTCTTTTTTTTTTTTACCTCTTTTTGTTGTTTCTCAGACAGAACAAATATCTTCCCCAGGTGACAGATTCACAGCTACGATAACATTTGATCCAATTTTTATTAGTGTTTCTGTTCATCTGGACAATGTCCTTACAGTCTTAACATTCGAAGAAAGTCGAGGCCAATCTAAAACAATGTGTGTATTTAAGTCCTGTTAACACTTCTTCAATGTACCTGTGTACGATACACTGGATAAATAAGCAACCAATCGGTGTAGATGATGGTGACGTTGTAGCTTATTGGGTTCGAGCTCTTTGCTGCAGAAAAGGTCTGTGGTTCAAATCTCCCTCCCTTTGCTGCGTGTCATCAAGTTCACGGTCATGTTTTTTCAAACTCGCTGCTCTTCTGTGGAAAGTCATGAGTCACTGTCAGTTTGTCTTGTCACACACTTACCAGTCATGTCTGTCTGTTGGCAGGCCTGGGCAGATTATAAAGATATCCTTTTTAAAGATATATTTTATTTTATTCCCATTTATACTTCAGATTTTTTGACTTTTTCACATCCATATATGTTCATTGTTTGCACCATCCTGCCACACTAAATGTAGCGTTTGTGCAAATGTATATGGCAAATAATATGCCATATGCCATGAATATGAGTCCAATTCAAAATGATCTACTGATTCACATGGCCTCTCTTCCCGCTCTGCTGCCCTCCTCAGCTGGTAGTTCAGGCTGGTCTGTACCACGGCAGCGAGCTGCTGTGCAAGGTGGCCACCAGCAGCGAGGTGGCCGTCAGCTCCGAGCCAGTGTGGGACCAGAAACTGCAGTTCGACATCACGGTGGCTGACCTGCCCCGCATGAGTCGCCTGTGCTTCGCCCTCTACGCCGTGGTGGAGAAGAGTAAGAAACCCCGCGGCACCAAGAGGAAAAACAAGCGCGCCGTAAGTCCGCTCGGAACAACCGCAGCAGTTACGAGTTACCAACCGCTAATATTTCTACACAGAAATAATATTGGCATTATGATTATTATGACTGTGTTGGTTTTTGCTGCCCCCCCCCCCCCTTAGCGCTTGGTGCTCTGTGCACCCCCTGTGATGCGCATGGTGGGAGCGGGGGGGGGGGGCTGAACTAGTTTCTGTTGCGTTTTTTGAACCATTTTAGGATTTTAACACTGTTCAGCTGACGATGATTTGGCCCTGAAGCTTCAACCCTGAAGCCCCCCCCCCCCCCCCCCCCCCACTCCTTTTACCTTGACAGAAGGGCCATATTCACAGGCATCACAACAAGTAACAAACTGTTAAGTGCTGCTTTCAGCGCCTCAGGCCAAACCCCGACAGCAGTGGATGGTTTTAGCTGCATCTGTGGGTGTGAACTTGTTATCGCACACAAACATGTAGGCTTCCTCCGTAGTAGGTTATGTGTGAGTGTGTGAGTGGGTGGGTGAGCGTGTGTGTGCGTGTGTTTTCATGTCTGTGGTTAAGATCTCCTGTGTGTCTTATCGCTTCACTCTCAAGGAAGGAAGAGAAAATAACATTCATTAACGTAGACGTGTTCAGATCCTGGATAAGTATCATGGTTGTCCTGTATGATGTGCAGAGTTGAATTCAGCAACAACTTTCTAAACATTTTCTTTCACGTGAGAGGGTTTATCCTAATAATGGAAATATTATGATAATTATAGTGTTTCATTATTTTACTCATTATGTCTTTTGCTATTGTAAAAAACGTTTTAAATCTAATGTCGCCTCAACCCAAACAACCATTCTACGGTGTAAGATAACCTCTCAGGTGATTCTAAAGGCAGCTGATAACCTCTCAGGTGATTCTAAAGGCAGCTGATAACCTCTCAGGTGATTCTAAAGGCAGCTGATAACCTCTCAGGTGATTCTAAAGGCAGCTGATAACCTCTCAGGTGATTCTAACAGTAGCTGATAACCTCTCAGGTGATTCTAACAGTAGCTGATAACCTCTCAGGTGATTCTAAAGGCAGCTGATAACCTCTCAGGTGATTTTAAAGGCAGCTGATAACCTCTCAGCTGATTCTAAAGGCAGCTGATAACCTTTCAGGTGATTCTAACAGCAGCTGATAACCTCTCAGCTGATTCTAAAGGCAGCTGATAACCTCTCAGGTGATTCTAACAGCAGCTGATAACCTCTCAGCTGATTCTAAAGGCAGCTGATAACCTCTCAGGTGATTCTAAAAGGCAGCTGATAACCTCTCAGCTGATTCTAAAGGCAGCTGATAACCTTTCAAGTGATTCTAACAGCAGCTGATAACCTCTCAGGTGATTCTTAAGGCAGCTGATAACCTCTCAGGTGATTCTAAAGGCAGCTGATAACCTCTCAGCTGATTCTAAAGGCAGCTGATAACCTCTCAGGTGATTCTAAAAGGCAGCTGATAACCTCTCAGCTGATTCTAAAGGCAGCTGATAACCTTTCAGGTGATTCTAACAGCAGCTGATAACCTCTCAGGTGATTCTTAAGGCAGCTGATAACCTCTCAGGTGATTCTTAAGGCAGCTGATAACCTCTCAGGTGATTCTAAAGGCAGCTGATAACCTCTCAGCTGATTCTAAAGGCAGCTGATAACCTCTCAGGTGATTCTAAAAGGCAGCTGATAACCTCTCAGCTGATTCTAAAGGCAGCTGATAACCTTTCAGGTGATTCTAACAGCAGCTGATAACCTCTCAGGTGATTCTAAAGGCAGCTGATAACCTCTCAGGTGATTCTAAAGGCAGCTGTCCTTCAACCACCAGCTTCTGCTTTCAGAAACACTTCCTTCCTGATCCTCTGGTTCACAGAAGCCCTCATCTCAGAAAAACACCAGGAAGACCCCCCCCCCCTCCCCCACGCACATTTGCGCTTCTGCTTTAGTACCTTCCTTTACCGAGAACTAGGATTGAGGTGGGTCTGTGTATGGTGGTTTAGAGCCTCATGTATTAGGAGTTCCCCCCCCATTCCTCTTTACCGTAAGTCACTAACATAGGACATTATAATAGCCCACAGCAAGTACTGAGCTGTTTCAATCATATAGGAGAGATTTTAAACTGGGAGATTTCCTCATGGCACTATTTTCACAGATCATTTAGTTTAGTAAAAATACAATTCTTGCATTGCTGGGAGATACAAAAAAAATAGAAGTAATGAAGTACCTTTATCTGCTGTTACTGTCACTTTGAAGACCCTTAAACCCAAAATGTCCGCCCTCTGCAGAGTGATAGTTTCAATCACCTGTTGGGTTTAGACTTCAGCACTTACATTACTGTGCTCATTTCTAAACTGGAAGTGAGTTTAAGAGAACCAGTTGAAAGAAGTTCCTCTTTCCACAATATACAATGTGCATACATACTGGTTTCTGGTTGATATTATAAAATAAATTATACAAAAATAAATCTCTCCGCCTTTCTCCCTCTTTCTTTGCCTTTCTCACGTTTATCCCAATCACCCTTCCCTCTCTTTATCTCTGTCTCTTTCTCTTTCTCCGCCTCTCTCTTCCTTTCCTCCATCTCTCTGTTTCTCTCTCCATCTCTCTCTCTCTCTCTCCCTCCAGGATTGTCCCATAGCCTGGGTTAACACCATGGTGTTTGACTACAAGGACCAGCTGAAGACTGGGGACTTTCTGTTGCCCATGTGGCCCTCCATCCCAGGTACAGAGCTACACCTTCATGTACCTCCATCCCAGGTACAGAGCTACACCTTCATGTACCAACGCACTACACACTTTCATCCAATGTGGAATTAACAGGAGGTTCGAATGAATGATGACCGCTGTCCTGAAGTTTTTAGATGTTTCTCTGCTCCAGCACACCTTATTCTAATGAATGGGTTGTTATCAAGCTCTGTAGAAGAATGACCCATTTGTTAGAATCATGTGAGCAGGGAAACATCTAGAACCTTCAGGACAGTGGCCCTCGGGGACCAGGAGGGCCCAACTCTACCGTAGTGCCCTGTCACAGCAGGTAGTGACCTCACCCTAATCACAAGATGAGTTTCCATGGCTTCAGATGCTCAGGATCGACAAGATGTTAACCAGGTCAAAATCACATCTGTGTTAAAGACAGAGATTTTTGTATCTGTATCTGTCTGTACGCTCATCCATCCTTCATCCATCATCCATCCTTCATCCATCCACCATCCATCATCCATCCATCATCCATCCTTCATCCATCCACCATCCATCATCCATCCATCATCCATCCATCATTCATCCATCATTCATCCATCATCCATCCATCCTTGTTTATTGTCCCGTCTCAGATGACAAGACCGAACTGTTGAATCCGATGGGCACAGTGGAGAAGAACCCTAATGTAGACAGTGCAGCTGGACTCCTCATCTCCTTCCCCACCGTCAGACCGTACCCCCTCTACTACCCCCCTCTAGACAAGGTACCCCCTCTACTACCCCCCTCTAGACAAGGTACCCCCTCTACTACCCCCCTCTAGACAAGGTACCCCCTCTACTACCCCCCTCTAGACAAGGTACCCCCTCTACTACCCCCCTCTAGACAAGGTATACCCTCTACTCACCCCCTCTAGACAAGGTACCCCCTCTGCTACCCCCCTCTAGACAAGGTACCCCCTCTACTACCCCCCTCTAGACAAGGTACCCCCTCTGCTACCCCCCTCTAGACAAGGTACCCCCTCTGCTACCCCCCTCTAGACAAGGTACCCCCTCTGCTACCCCCCTCTAAACAAGGTACCCCCTCTACTACCCCCCTCTAAACAAGGTACCCCCTCACAATTTCATGCAGTTAAACTAGTTCAAATTCATACAAATAAAACATTTTATTCATTTTGTGTTGTAATATCATCCTAAATAAATCTTTGACATTGATTTTATTTAATTTTAGTTGATCGAACTGGAAAGAAATGAAGTTAAACCTGTCATCACCAAAGAGGAGGTAAGATGTTTACCTGTTACATTCAGCATCATGTTTACTTAGTTTACTTGTTTACGATCATTGAAATATCATGCTTGCATTGCATACAGTAGTGTCTCATAATGTTTTGTATGATGAATTAGGTATATTATAAAGTACATCCCCGCCATATGTAATATTAGAATATTGTGTTTATGTAATACTTGTATAATTAGTGAGACATGAACAGAACTATATATGTTTATGTTAGAAGACAATAATAGACAACAAAAGCGGATATTAGTCCCCTGATCATGTTAGAGTCGTCAGTCCAGTTCTGCTGTTCTTCCCTCCCCAAGTCCACCAAGCTGAAGGTGATCATGGACAATAAGAACTACACGGAGATCTTTGAGGATGAGAAGGATCTGCTGTGGAAGAACCGAGCAGAGGTGTGTGAGCGCTACCCTGAGAGCCTGTCCAAGCTGCTTCTCATCACCAAGTGGAACAAACATGAGGAGGTGCTGCAGGTAAGACAGAACACAGCTGGGTGGATAGACAAGGTGTGGGCGTCAGATGGCTCAGCAGGTTAAGGCGTTGGCCTCCTGATCGGAAGGTCGTGAGATCGAGCCCTGGCTGTGGCTAGGTGACGTTGTGTCCTTGGGAAAGGCACTTCACCCTACTTGCCTCAGGGAGAATGTCCCTGTACTTACTGTAAGTCGCTTTGGATAAAAGCGTCTGCTAAATGAATAAATGTAAATGTAGACAGAGACAGACAGGCAGACAGAAAGACTGTCAGTCCAGACTCAAAGTCTGAGGAGTGTGTGGTGAGTTACTGTATTGAGGAGTGTGTGGTGAGTTACTGTATTGAGGAGTGTGTGGTGAGTTAGTGTAGTGAGGAGTGTGTGGTGAGTTACTGTATTGAGGAGTGTGTGGTGAGTTAGTGTAGTGAGGAGTGTGTGGTGAGTTACTGTATTGAGGAGTGTGTGGTGAGGAGTGTGTGGTGAGTTACTGTATTGAGGAGTGTGTGGTGAGTTAGTGTAGTGAGGAGTGTGTGGTGAGTTACTGTATTGAGGAGTGTGTGGTGAGTTAGTGTAGTGAGGAGTGTGTGGTGAGTTAGTGTAGTGAGGAGTGTGTGGTGAGTTACTGTATTGAGGAGTGTGTGGTGAGTTAGTGTAGTGAGGAGTGTGTGGTGAGTTACTGTATTGAGGAGTGTGTGGTGAGGAGTGTGTGGTGAGTTACTGTATTGAGGAGTGTGTGGTGAGTTAGTGTAGTGAGGAGTGTGTGGTGAGTTAGTGTAGTGAGGAGTGTGTGGTGAGTTACTGTATTGAGGAGTGTGTGGTGAGTTAGTGTAGTGAGGAGTGTGTGGTGAGTTAGTGTAGTGAGGAGTGTGTGGTGAGTTACTGTATTGAGGAGTGTGTGGTGAGGAGTGTGTGGTGAGTTACTGTATTGAGGAGTGTGTGGTGAGTTAGTGTAGTGAGGAGTGTGTGGTGAGTTACTGTATTGAGGAGTGTATGGTGAGTTACTGTATTGAGGAGTGTGTGGTGAGTTACTGTATTGAGGAGTGTGTGGTGAGTTACTGTATTGAGGAGTGTGTGGTAAGTTAGTGTAGTGAGGAGTGTGTTGTGTGTTTACTGTGTCCAGATGGTGGCGCTACTGAGGAAGTGGCCTGAACTTCCTGCCCTCCACGCTCTGGAGCTGCTGGACTACAGCTTCCCTGATCCCCACGTCCGCACCTTCACCGTCAGGTGTCTACGCAAGCTCAGGTGAGTCTGGAGCCATGTGACCTGTTTGACCTGCTTGTGATGTTTTGGTCTGTTTAAACCAGACGAGCCATTGAAAAGCTAGTTTGATGGTGTGGGTGGGCGGTGAATTAAAGCAGTTCCTCCTCCTCTCTTCCACCTCCTCTCCTCCTACCCCTCTCTTCCTCCTCTTCTCCTCCTTTCTTCTTCCCCCTCTCCTCTCCTCCTCCTCTCCTACTCCTCCTTCTCCCCTCCCCTTCCTTCTTTTCCTCCTCCTCCTCTTCTCCTCCTCCTTCTCCCCCACAGAGATGAGGAGCTTCTGCAGTATCTGCTGCAGCTGGTCCAGGTGCTGAAGTATGAAGCTTACCTGGACTGTGATCTCACCACCTTCCTGTTGGAGAGAGCCCTGTCCAAC
>CM059320.1:16693384-16715884 GCA_030340685.1 Protosalanx chinensis | reverse complement strand
TTATCTGTTGGGACACTGATGTGCATGGAGAGATTGTTCTTCAGATTATAATCACCATGTCACTCCCATCCCACTCCCATCCCACTCCTCCCCCCCCCCCCCCCCCCCCCCCCAGGATTCTCTGGCTTTGGGGAAGACCGAGGAAGAAGCGCTGAAGAGTTTTAAAGTCAAGTTCAACGAAGCTCTGAGAGAAAGCTGGAAGACCAAGGTGAACTGGATGATGCACTCCTGGGCTAAAGAGAGTCGACTGTGACAACCGCTCCAAGCATAGCTGCCAACTCTCCTGCTTTTGATTGGTTCCACAGCGTGTGTAACCAATCACATGCGTGTATCTCATAGCCAATGAGTGAGAGCTGGCAGTGCTGTTGAAGATCAGCCAGGTATCCTCTGTCCACTATGGGAGTCTAAGGAAACAGCTGAGAGGGGAAAACACACAACACAACACTGAGGGCTGTGAACATGAGGATTAATATAACTCACTATCCAAAATACAAAGAATGAAGAAAGAAAAAAAAAGGTTTTTGGAAATGTTTACACTGGACTTGTTTGATTTGTGAACTGAAATCAAACTGCAAGTGTTGATGAGGATTATTTTTTTTCATGGAAGAGCTTTCCAATGATGAGGAACAGTTATTTTGCCTTTATTCCAAAACATAAAGATATTACTTTCACGTAAACCATTCTCTACAGGGGGGAGTCTTGTAATCATCACTGCACTTGGAAAATGAAGTTATCCTAAACTATGGATACAGACATTTACACTGTAATTACCATGTGTGAAGAAGCAATGCTGTAGCACGTGGTTAATATCAAAGTGCTCATAAGTACATGACTTTATCTGTGGCGTGTATTCATATAGACAGTACTGTTTACATTCACAATGGTTCGAAGATTTCATTAGCAGTTCATTCAGAGGGATTCTGCTCAACTATTATTTTGAATTGCTGGACTGATAGATTTTGGTTTACAAACATCTGCAAATATGAGTTTTGTGTTTGTACTTCGTATAGGTTTGATCTTGCTGAGGTGAATATCTGCCTATATATATATAGAGAGAGAGATGGCTAAAACCCTCAAGACAACATTCAACACCTACTTCCTCTTGAATCCATCTTCTCAAGAAAGTCAGAAAGATCAACTATCTTATAAAGTCAGAACATTCTTAAAGTATTTGAACCATAAGTGCCGATTAATGGGCGCTGTCAAATCAGGGATGCCAGGTTGATTTCTCCCACAATTAGCCACATTACTCTTGATGGATCCAGACCCTTACAGTTGCTTACAGTAAGTGCCAAGACTCTTACTTGATTCTGACTCTTACTTGATTCAGACTCAGACTTGATCCAGACTGAGACTTGATCCAGACTGAGACTTGATCCAGACTGAGACTTGATTCAGACTGACACTTGATTCAGACTGAAACTTGATTCAGACTCAGACTTGATTCAGACTGAGACTTGATTCAGACTGGCACTTGATCCAGACTGAGACTTGATTCAGACTCAGACTTGATTCAGACTCAGACTTGATTCAGACTCAGACTTGATTCAGACTGAGACTTGATTCAGACTGACACTTGATCCAGACTGAGACTTGATTCAGACTCTGACTTGATTCAGACTCTGACTTGATCCAGACTCAGACTTGATCCAGACTGACACTTGATCCAGCACCATATTAGACCCAGCACCAGCCCCCACAGTAGGGTCTCTATTCCCATGACCCAGACTACAAAATGACAAGACAATGGAACAGAATCTCTGGGATGTGTAAGCCATAACATAGTGATATAAAACAATATGTTTCAGTTGTTTTTTCCTGCTACCATCTACCTGCTGAATACTGTGAACTGTTCAGTGTTCAAGACTCCAGGTAACACTTGTAGAGCACAGGTGTTAAACCATGTGCCATCGAGGGCCAAGAGGGGGCAAGATTTCACATCAACCAATCACGAGTCCAGCTGACACTACTGAGTGAAATCAGCAGGTATAGTGCTTGGTTGACACAAATATATGTATATGGAGCTTTTAGAAATTATTTAAAAATGGACTCTCAGATTTTACGTTATGGAATTACTCTGTTTAAATCTAGCTCAACTGAATAAATCTACTAAATAAAAAAAATACCTCTTTCAGAGATTTTGGCTTAGGTTATTTTGGATTTCCAGATATTTCAGCGATATATTGTCAATAATCCACTGTGCCTATGCATTGTTACCTTATCTGTGTAAGTAACCATGGAAATGACTGAGGAAAGCTTATTAACAATTATCATTCATGTAATATATAGTAATTAGACTTTATCATTCTAATAGCTTAATCCACTTGACATAAAGATCTAATCTCACAGGTTTTAATGTATTTCATCATATCCATCAAGGATAACTTCAAGGATGTGTGTGAGTGTGTGTGTGTGTGTCTTTGAGAACTTTATTGTTGTATTTTACACTTAAAGTCATCTCTATATTGTTTGCTATGTACATTTCCAACTTGATGGATTTGTACAATGTGATCTTTATTTTTATTTTTATGAAACACTCAAATAGCTTGAATTTAAAGATCATGTCTACTGTTATTTTACAGTGCTTCTGAACTGGTGCAATTTATATGAAAGTTCCCACATAGTATTTAATGTTGTTTTAAAAGCAGTTTTAGAATCAGATATTTTTTTTTCTACTACTGTTGTTCAAAGCATATAGCATGCTGAATCTGGTGAGACAGTTTAGGAAAAAAACACAAACATTATGAAACATAAAAACTCTTCTTAATTGTTGTGTGTAAGAAACCCAGCTTGTAAAAGTGACATTTCTTTTGTTTGAATGTTGTTGTTTTTTAAAGTTTTGTTTGACCAATTATCTGCGCTACAAATGACAAAGTCAGTTCACGTCAACTGCCACTGTAATCAACTATCTTCAGTATCATGTCAACTATATTTCCCATGAATCATCAGCTCGAAGTATTTGACAGGATAACTTTACTGGATTGACTTTCAAATGACTCTGTTTATTGTGGCTGAGTGTACAATCCTACTATGTGAATCAGGTGTGTTTGAGCAGGGAAACATCTCAAACTTTCAGGACAGTGTCCCTCGGAGCAGGAGTGGACCCCCCTGATGTATATCTATCCATCTCCCTTAACACTCTTTAACTGAGAGAAGCTAGACTTCTCTTCTGTGACCAACAGTTTCTCCTGCACTGTTATGAACTTTGAGTGTGTTCATTCTTTGTTTTACCGGTACATTCTCAGTGGAAGCTATTTTGTGTTAAAAAAAAAAAGAGAGGGAAAAAATACTGTTTTGGTCCATGTTTATTTTGATTTGTCGTCTCTGTTCTATTGGCAGTTCAGTACTCCTGCATATACAAATAATGTATACTACAATAATGTACTGAAAATGTGGTACACTACACATAAGATAGGACAGATGAGTACCGGTATCTTTCACCAACCGACACCCCTAGTGGCCAAATACTGCAGTGCATTTACAGTAACTGCTGTTCAAGAGTTCGAATCCCCATCTGTGCTTAATACCTGTACCGTGTGTTTGTACCGTGTACTTTGGATCAAAACGTCTGTTAAATTAAATAATTACATCAAGGATCTTTTTTGCCAACTAATAAAGCAAACGGAATTATGTGACCGGTTGTAATACTACTGACAGACATCCAGGACAGACCCCCCCCTCACAAAAAACCTAGAGCCCTGAAAGGAACTAAATAATTTAAATACAGATTTAAATATATATGTAAACTATATGATAAGCATAACGTTTGCATTACTTATTAGTATGCACACGATTTGGCATTAAACTATTGTCTTAAAAAAAATACAATGTAGTATGGAGTCGAATGTCCCTGCTTCCAAGTTCTTGTTACGGGGCGTCATGGGGCTTCATGAGGCTTCATGGGGCTGAACCAACTGCAGGAGGCTCGTGAGTCACGGAGGCTCGTGAGTCACGGCTCCTGCACGCGCAGCGCTAACAGGAGGGATGTGACCCCGGAACAGGACGCCTTCTTACAACAACACACCATTCAAATAAAAACACACAAGATAGAACAAACTGGACCAGGAGGGGTAAGATTCAACACCTTTTATAAGAAGATTTTAAAAATCGAGTTTGAGGTGCTGGTTTGAGGGTGGATATTGTGCTCGCGCTGGGGCTCGCGGTGGGGCTCGCGGTACCTGGACGGGATGGCAGCCGAAGGAACTTCATTCAAGGCTTTTGTCTCGAGCTTGCTAAGCTATAATACTTGGGCAAATAAACGACAGAAAAAGACTGATTTAAAAACAGCAAATGCAAAGTTTTATTTAGTAAAGTTTTCGAATAGTCGTTACATTTCTAAATACTGTGTCACTCTCAGTTCTGCACAACGGGGATATTAGGGAGGTGCACGAGCTCGTAGCTGGGAGACAGGAAGCAACGTGAAGGATGCTAGCATGCTAACTAGCCTGTTACAATGTAACACTTTGCACGGTGCAACAGTAGCAACATTGTTCTGATCACACCAGCTGTTCTGGGTTTGAACTGTACTTAAAATGCACAGAAAGCGGAGTTTAATGGTCCAGAAGAAGGAAAAGCAGCAGAGTTCTCAGCCATTTCTGCCCCCATGTTTCCTAGCTTATTGTTTGCACAGTGATGGTTGAACATTTTCACCACTTCTGCATCCAGTTGCTGGATAATTCAACAATCTGCTTTGAATATGGCAGTGGAATAGATTGTATTTTATGATACCGTGGAGATGGATGGGTTTATTCTTTATTTTTTTACGAATTCACGTAGTATCAAACGTAAGAATCCGTAATAATAACCTGACTAAAAGCAGTCAGGCAAGGTTTAGTAAAGCTGGTCAGTATCGAGACTGTGACAAGGTCCTTAGACTGTTTAATCATACAGTTTATTAGTTGTCTTAGTATCATTGTCCACGTAAGAGCCAACTTTCACTGTGCAGTGTTAAGTTTTCCCTAACGTGCATGCTATTTCAGCATGTTCCTCCCCCCTTCCCCATCCCACCCCCATCCTCCCCACCCCCCTTTCTCCTCAAACCACAAAGACTTGAGTGTTCACTTTTAGAATCATCCACTTCGGTGTTCCGTGTTCTATTTTTGCTTGCATGTGCTGCTTGCATTGTGTGTTCTAGTGAGACCAGCCTCGCTCTGTATAGGGTCTTATTTCGCGACCAAGCGCCAAATAGCTGACAGCACATTCAGCTGTGAGGCTGGCAGCTTGCCCGTCGGGGGCATTGACGAGCTGGGGGCAGAGATTGGGTTTAAGTGGCTTGCTGGAGCCAGGGCAGGCCCACAGGCTGGAGACCCTCCCAGTAACTTGTGGACTTGGGAGGGTTGAGGGTTATGAACCATATGCCAAGTCCTCCTGACTCTGCACATTCCCCAGAGTCGCTGGGGGTTTGAGGGGGTGGGGGCATGTGGCCAATACCTTATCTCTCTCCCTCTCTACCTTCCTCTCCTGTTTCCCCCTCTCTCTCTTCCCTTGCCCTCTCCCTGGGGCAGGTGCTATCTCGCCCCCTCCCCCCGAGCCCTAAGGAGTTCTCCTTGGCAGTAAGTCTGAACAGAGGGTTTATCTCTCCACCTCCTGCCCTGGCTGATGTTAGTACAGATCCCTCTGAGCCATCAGACAGGGATCCCAGCCTTCAAGGGTGTGTCTGCTCCAGGCTGATCACTCCAGTCACACTGACGGAGGTGACAATACCCGGAGAGGACTCTCTCTCTGTCTCTCTCTCTCCCTGTCTCTCTCTCTCCCTGTCTCTCTCTCTCCCTGTCTCTCTCTCCCTGTCTCTCTCTCTCCCTGTCTCTCTCTCTCTCTCTCTTGGATTGTACTGTGGACAGGGTGGTGCATTCAGACCTCAGCTCCCATTGCGGTTGCTCCTTACTACACGCACACACACAGTCTCATTACCATGTCTTGTTCCTCACACAGATAGCTGACAAGATGACTGCCTGACGATGATCATTAGCTTGGAATTTTGAGTACCGTTCCACAGTGATGTGATGTCTGTACCAGCAATGGTTAGGGGGCTGGGGTGTTGAAAACACACCACAGATAACCCTCCCCCCTCCCCAAACACACACAGGCACACACAGGCACACAATCACACAGAGACACTTGTCTTTGTCTTGTTCAGTACCGTCTGTGTTTCTCCCTGCTGGGAGCAGCTTCCAGCAGCAGGAGCAGCTTCCAGCAGCAGGAGCAGCTTCCAGCAGTACTGTACATATGTACTGTTAGATTAGGATGTGGAGGACTGTACACAAGCATGATGCTGGGGGTGGGGGGGGGTACTCAGGCCTGGTCCTGTTGGCACAGAGGAGGGGGGGGGTACTCAGTCCTGGTTCTGTTGGGGAGGCGGGGGGGGGGGTACTCAGCCTGGTTCGGTTGGCACAGGGGAGGGTGGGGGTGGGGGGGGTCCTACTCAGGCAGGACTTAGACCCAGCCGCAGGCACACAGTCTACAGAGAGAATTCTTTGAGTTCATGCCTGACATGATGGTAACAAGGCATGACCTACTTATCAATCATATTTTCACCATCCAGCTCTACAGCATTGTCTCCAAAATACTGCCTCCATTGTTGGTGCCACTGTAAATGTGAGGAGGTGGGCTGGGATACTAGCTGACCGCTGAGGGATACTGGAGGCCAGGACTAGCTGGATATGAGAGAGAGACTGAGATTGAGGATGGAGGGAGAGAGGGGCTGGGGAGAGAGAGAAGCTGGAGAGAAGAGGCTCTGGAGGTTCTGAAAAAGAGAGATAGTGTTAGCGTGTGTCCTCGTGTCTGTGTGTGTGTGTGTGAGGTTGAGTGACAGAGGTGACAGGAGGCACATGTGAAGCCGTGAATGTGTCATCAGGGGTGGTGTGCTGTGTCCTTTGTGACCTCATCAGGCGCGAGGGCCAATCACAGGGCAGGCTGTGAACCCTGACAGGGGGGCATTTATTGCATGCAGTGTCCCAGGGTCCTCGAGGACCGCTGTCCTGACAGTTCAAGATGTTTCTCTGCTCAAATGAATGGGCTTGTTATCAAGCTCTGTGGAAGCCTCATTATGATCATTCACTCACAGCTAGTTTAAGATGTGTCCAGAGACAGGATATGATGTGTCCAGAGACAGGATATGATGTGTCCAGAGACAGGATATGACTTCATCCTCAGGCCTCAGTCTCCAGTTCTGGAACGCTCCTGTGTCGATGATGGTGTTCTGAAGCTAGCAGCGCCTCTCTCCTCCAGTGCATCTGTATTCATTATGCACAGTAACTGTCTTACCTTGTTCAGTCAACCTAAAATAGCCGAGCTTCCATCTCCAGCTCCTTGTTACCAGGGACAGGAGAGATGAGAAGGAAGATACTGAACCATCTTCCTGTTTTTATATCTTCTTTCAAGTGGCTCACAAACATGACAATCAGTGAGCTCTCAGTCTCTCTCTCTCCCTCTCTCTCTGTCTCTCTCGCTCTCTCTCAGTCTCTGTCTCCCTCTCTCTGTCTCTCTCTCTCAGTCTCTCGCTCTCTCTCTCTGTCTCTCCCTCTCTCTCTCTGTCTCTCAGTCTCTCTTGCTCTCTCTCTCTGTCTCTCTCTCTGTCTCTGTCTCTCTCTCTCTCTCTGTCTCAAACTCTGTCTCTCTCTCTCTGTCTCTCTCTCTGTCTCTGTCTCTCTCTCTCTGTCTCAAACTCTGTCTCCCTCTCTCTGTCTCTCTCTGTCTCTCTCTCTGTCTCTCTCTCAGTCTCTCTTGCTCTCTCTCTCCCTCTCTGTCTCTCTCAGTCTCTCTCTGTCTCTCTCTCTGTCTCTCTCTCTCTCTGTCTCTCCCTCTCTCTCTCTCCCTCTCTCCCTCTCTCTCTCTCTCTCTCTCTCTCAGTCTCTCTCTGTCATGTACTGTATCCTCCACCAGCCTCCTCCCTCCCACAGAGCTCATCTCTCTGGGATTCTGAACAGTGCTTTAGTTGTTAACGAGTTGTTATTATTGTCGAGGTGGAGTAATATTAAAGAACATGCAGCGTCAAAAACTAGATAATCACATGGAAAGGATGCCTGAAGCCTTCCAGGTTCCCAGCTTCAGAAACAGCTCTGGGTCTTTGTGTTTGGCCTCCTCTGCCTCAGTTCTCTGCCTCCTCTGCCTCAGGTGTCTGGGTCTCTGCCTCAGGTCTCTGGGTTCTGCCTCCTCTGCCTCAGGTCTCTGGGTTCTGCCTCCTCTGCCTCAGGTGTCTGGGTTCTGCCTCCTCTGCCTCAGGTCTCTGGGTTCTGCCTCCTCTGCCTCAGGTCTCTGGGTTCTGCCTCCTCTGCCTCAGGTCTCTGGGTTCTGCCTCCTCTGCCTCAGGTCTCTGGGTCTCTGCCTCCTCTGCCTCAGGTGTCTGGGTCTCTGCCTCCTCTTGTACCAGGGGAATAGGAGCAGCTTCAGCCAGCAGAACTCCATCTCTGAATGGTCGTTGAATATTGACTGCTGCTGCTCATGATGTTTTCTCAACCCCAGAGAGCCCGAGCCCTAAAGCCTGTCTGTCTGTCTCTCCCTGTCTGTCTCACTGTCTGTCTCTCTCCCTGTCTGTCCTTCTCCCTGTCTGTCTCCCTGCCTGCCTGTCTCTCTCCCCATCTGTCTCTCTCCCTGTGTCTCTCCCCGTCTCTGTCTCTCTGCTCCCGTCTTGAGTCTTGGCTAAGGTTCTTTTTGTCTGAAGTGGAGGGGGAGGGGAGGGGATGGAGGGGGAGGTTGCGGGGTGACATGATCAAACGTGTCCCTGCTGGGGCTCAGAGACCCCCCCTGCCCCCTTCTCCCAAAGGTGCAGCGAGAGACCGAGCCTCTGCCTCTTTCATGTCCCTCTGTCGCTTTGAGGCCCCCCCCCCCCCCCCCCCCCACACACACACACACACCCCACCCCCCTCTCTCCCCATCCCCCCACCCACAGTCTGACTCCCCTCTGCCTGCCTGGCACACAGGACAGAATAACCAATATGTTCCCATCCATCTCTCTCTCTCTGTCTGTCTCTGTCTGTCTCTGTCTGTCTCTCTCTCTCCATCTACACCTCTCTCTGTCTGTCTCTCTCTGTCCCTCTCTCTCCCTCTCTCTCTCTATTTGTCTCTCTCCCTCTCTCTCTCTATCTCTCTCTGTCCCTCTCTCTCTTGGTCTCCGTCTCTCTCCCTCTCTCTGTCTCTCCCTCTCTCTCTGTCCCTCTCTCTGTCTCTCCCTCTCTCTCTGCCCCTCTCTCTGTCTCTCTCTCTCCCTCTCTCTGTCCCTCTCTCTCTCTCTTGGTCTCTGTCCCTCTCTCTCTTGGTCTCTCTCTCTCTCTCTCTCTGTCTGTCTCTCCCTCTGCATCTCTCTAGTATCCATCCCTTCTCTATATCTCCATGAATGAGCACCAGAATGCAGTTAGACCCTCTGCCGCTCCTTGATGGTCTGATCTTTATGCTGGATCACCTCTCAGCCAGAAACAGAACCCTGTCTGCTCCAAGCTGGATATCTGAACGGAGCTCATTTATCTGAACCCCAAAAGCAGCCAGGGGTGCCCCTGAACCTCCCCCACCCCAAACACACTCCTCTCAGGCAGGGGGACCACGGACACCAGCTTCTCAATTAAACACACCCCCACATGGCTGTCAACATGCATTAGTGGTCCTTTGTATGAATAAGAGCCCAAGGAAAGAGTCAGGATTATCCTCTAGGGTGTCCTTCTAGAAGACTGTCCATGACAGACTGAGGATGGGGGAGAAAGATTGTGGGGGTGGGGTAGGCAGACTGTGGGAGGGTGGGGGAGGCAGACTGTGGGAGGGTGGGGGAGGCAGACTGTGGGAGGGTGGGGGAGGCAGACTGTGGGAGGGTGGGGGAGGCAGACTGTGGGAGGGTGGAGGAGGCAGGGTGGGGGAGGATGGGGGAGGCAGACTGTCAGAGAGTGGGTATGAAAAGAGAAGATGCTTTTCAAGGTCTTCCTGTTTAAAAGCATTAGCAGCTTTTTCTTTGTATGAAACCTTTTTGATCTCTGATGGACTTCTTCAGTTCTCCAGTGAGACAACAGACACTGAGCCAGTCTGTCACTAACACACTCACTACTCTACTGACCTTTGAATGAAAGTGAATGAAGCTCTGCTTTTCATCTGTATGTCATGCCTTGAAATCAACCTGTGTGTGTGTGTGTGTGTGTCTGTGTGTGTGTGTGTGTGCAGAGCCACAGGAGCAGGGGGGATGAACCGTGAGGAGTCCCCAGGGAAGTCTCCTGAAGAGATGTACATCCAGCAGAAGGTTCGAGTGCTGCTCATGCTCAAGAAGATGGGCTCCAATGTAAGTCCACCCGCCACGCTATTGGACGATTCCTTTCGTCGTCCAATCACAGAGGAGCTTGTTGTTTCCTTGTTTTGGTAACTGTTGTGCTCCTTGTCCGACAGCTGACGCCGAGTGAAGAGGCGTTTCTACGGAATTACGCTGGCGTGGTCCACAGTCAGATGAGTCAACTACCACAGCACAACATAGACCAGGGTACGCTCTCCCTCTCTCTCTCTCTGTCTCTGTGTCTCTCTACCACAGCACAACATAGACCAGGGTACGCCCTCTCTGTCTCTCTCTATGTCTCTCTACCACAGCACAACATAGACCAGGGTACGCTCTCCCTCTCTCTCTCTCTGTCTCTCTCTGTGTCTCTCTACCACAGCACAACATAGACCAGGGTACGCTCTCCCTCTCTCTCTCTCTCTCTGTGTCTCTCTACCACAGCACAACATAGACCAGGGTACGCTCTCCCTCTCTCTCTCTCTCTCTCTCTCTGTCTCTCTCTGTGTCTCTCTACCACAGCACAACATAGACCAGGGTGCGCTCTCCCTCTCTCTCTCTCTGTCTCTCTCTGTGTCTCTCTACCACAGCACAACATAGACCAGGGTACGCTCTCTCTCTCTCTCTGTCTCTCTCTGTGTCTCTCTACCACAGCACAACATAGACCAGGGTGCCAGTCAGTCAGTCAGTCTGTTTAGTCTAAATAGTGACTGAGAGCCAGGAGTCCACAGCCTAGCTGCCCCTGCCAAGTACATGGGACTTGGACCCTGGCACGCCCAGGGCTCAAGATAGACCTTCACACGTAGGGAACAAATGAGACTTACGTGCCATTTCTGTGTCATAACATAAGCAGGCAGTTTGCGTCAGTGTTGCTATACCGCCAGGCGACACTAGAGGGCACTGTGAATCCTTCTTGCGTCTCCGTTAGTAGCAAGTCTTCACCACTAGTGGGCGCCGGCGTGTTACCGAGCAGAGCAGGTGCCTGAATGAAGACATACAGCAGGATGAAGAGCCATACTTTCTGCTCAGGCCTTATCAGTCTCCCCACAGATACAATCCCCAACCGGCTTCTACGGTTGTGATAGCCCCTGCTGTCCTGTGTAGGTGACCCCTGTGGCGGTTTATACCTAGATGGCTGTCTGGGGTTTGATTGGTTCCTGGGGCGGGGGAGGAGGAGGTGGGGGGGGGGTTCTGTTACTGTTACCTGCACATAATGCACTTCTTATCTGCTTCTCCCGCCGCTGGTTGTAAAGACGCTGTTGTTGTCGGGTCTGTGGGCTCGTCTGTTCAGGGATTAGTGTGTTTATGCGGCGGTTTGCGGAAGACGTATTTGTACTTTTGTGTTTTGCGGTGCGTGTTTTGAGAGGGGGAAAAAAGCGCGTTTTCCATATCGTGTTCAGATGAAATCGTTTCATTTCCCCGCTGCGAGCTCGCGCTGAGACGACGGCTCGTGAGTCTCACGCTGAGACACGCACAAGCGCTCGAGTCCGAAGGCGGAGAATGTTCCTCGTTGTCATGGGGATGGGGATACAGTACAGATTAGGATTCAACATGAGCTGTTGTGTTTATATGTATTTTCTTTTGTAAAATAAAATAGCTTTGTGGAGATTATAGAAGGTATAGACATATCTTGTTGTTCCTCTTCTCTCTCCTTTCTCTCTTCCTCCCTTTTCCTCTCTTGTCCCCTGCCTCTCTTCTTTGAAGGAGGATAAAGTCCAAAGTTAGGGGACTGAGCCCTGAGGTGGGGGAGAGAAGGAGGGGGAGAGAAGGAGGGGGAGAGAGAGAGATGAGGAAGACTCTGGACCCTGAGAAAGAAGAGGGATACTGAGGCGTGGGTGGGCAGGGGAGATTTCTATCCATCACTGCCCTCCCAGTGTTATTACTTCTGTTTGCTTTTCAAGCTACATTCATTGGCTATACTCTCTCTACGACGCCTGGTAGGAGCCTCGTAATTGGTGGGTGTCAACGGCAGCCTTTTCTGATAGGACAAGACGTTGGCAGCCCGGGAACTATCGTTCGATTGGTCGTTTTGATACAGGAAGGTGTTGTTTCTTCCCTGCCAGTCTTGGTGTTGCAGTGTGATCTGTCATGATTATCTGCAGCTTATAGGACGAGCAGGCAGCTGCACAGTACAGAGGAACCACCTGCAGTCACAGATACAAGACGACTCTTCTGGACAGTGTTCAGTCATGTTAAAGTCACTGGATGACATGATGAACACTGTTTACATGAACCTTCATCCCCCGACACCCAATAGGAACCAGCTCAGAAGCCTCGCCCCTCATATTTATATATATATATATATGATATTATTTATACATATTTATTTTAACTTTATGGATCCAGTAACTGTAATCTGGTTATTAGCATTTCACATTCTTTTAATGAGCTGATTAGCATGAATGAAAATGCAGATTTCTTCTTCTTCTACTCCAGCTTAATGGGCCTGAGAGGATATGTGTGCATGTTTTGGATGTGTTGGGTGTGTCCTGGCTGAGAGGAGGAGGGGGGTAGACTGTGGGGGGAGGGGGGGGGATGGGGAGGGTGAGGTGTGAACTCATTAGCGTGTGTTTGGGGTCAGAGCTGCTTGGTATGTAGGCTGCAGTCTGGGAGATGAAGATGGAGTCACACACACACCACACACACGCACACACACCACACAAAACATGTGTTAAGACAGTGACAGCACCGCCCCTCTTGATGAAGGTGGAGCCCTGTGTTAAGACAGTGACAGCACCGCCCCTCTTGATGAAGGTGGAGCCCTGTGTGAAGACAGTGACAGCCCTCTTGATGAAGGTGGAGTCCTGTGTTAAGACAGTGACAGCCCTCTTGATGAAGGTGGAGTCCTGTGTTAAGACAGTGACAGCCCTCTTGATGAAGGTGGAGTCCTGTGTTAAGACAGTGACAGCCCTCTTGATGAAGGTGGAGTCCTGTGTTAAGACAGTGACAGCCCTCTTGATGAAGGTGGAGTCCTGTGTTAAGACAGTGACAGCCCTCTTGATGAAGGTGGAGTCCTGTGTTAAGACAGTGACAGCCCTCTTGATGAAGGTGGAGTCCTGTGTTAAGACAGTGACAGCCCTCTTGATGAAGAGGAGGTATCATTATGTTATTATAGGTGCAGCTCTGCAGACACTGAGCAGCCTTCTGTCACGATGACTGTGCCCTGCACACACTGAGGCCAGCACACACACACACACAGGCACTCTCTCACACAGACGCACACACAGACATCTACACAAACACGCACACTCTTAAACACACACATGCACACAGACACATACTCACACTCAAGCACACATTCTATCACATCCATACAAAACACACAGTCACACACACGCAGTTATGCACACACACACACACAGTCTCACACACACATACACACACACACATACACACACACAGCTGTAGGACTGATCGTGCAGCAGGGAACTTGTCGCCTCCCAGAAGGACAACTGGGGGCCACGGCAACAGAGGGATGGACGTGGGTAGGGGGTTGCCGTGGCAACCACTACCATCCAGGGAGGAGGAGGAGGAGAGAGCTTTGTGCTGTGGCGATGCTTTCCTTGGAGGATGGACAGGGAGGGAGGGGTTAAGGAGAGAGAGTG
This sequence comes from Protosalanx chinensis, assembly GCA_030340685.1. Taxonomy (NCBI): domain Eukaryota; kingdom Metazoa; phylum Chordata; class Actinopteri; order Osmeriformes; family Salangidae; genus Protosalanx; species Protosalanx chinensis. The sequence continues at coordinate 16,702,039 of CM059320.1, read as the reverse complement.
GGGGGGAGGGTGAGAGAGGGCTAGAGGAAGAGGGGGTGAGTAATTACTCAGCACAGGTGAGATCCCTCGATCAGTCTCTCTTTCGTCTCCCATTTCAGATGTCTGTCCTCAGAATCGATGAACCATCCCCCCCCCCCCCCCCCCTCCCGCTGGTCTGATTTAACAGTTCAGGGTAGCGAACAGAACCTGAAGCCCTGCTCTCCTGCTCTGGAAAGCTGCTGACGGGGAGGAAACGGTCCCTGACACAGGAGAGAGCCAGCCTGCCTCTGTTGTGCAGCCTGGCCGGGGCAGAGTCTCATCGATTTATCAAGCCTCTTCCGGATACTCCAGTTTCAGGGGTCTCCACGGCGACTGGAAAATGCTGGAAGCAAAGCTGCTCCTGCAGGCTTCACACAAGGACGAGTCCTCCCTCTCTCTCTCTCCCTCTCTTTCTCTCTTTCTCTCTCTCTCTCTCTCGCCCCTCCCTCCCTACCCCCCCCCCCCCCCCCCCCCCCGCCGCCGCCTGTCCCAATATCCTGACACATTGCTGAACCGGCAGGAAGGCAGTGTGGGCTGGGATACTGTGCTATCTGTTCCACTCTCTCTCTTTTCCTCTATCTCTCTTTCTCTAACTCCATCTCTCTCATACATTCTCTCTCTCCCCCTCACTGTTTTTTCTCCCCTCCCCCCTCCCCTCCCAGCCGTGGTTCAGAGCTGCATCTCTCCAGCACCTTCTCCACTCAGAAGGAGGGGCCTGTGTCCCACCCAGGGGATCCCAGGTCAACGCCTCCATACAGCAGTAAATCACAGCTCATCACCACCCCACCCCCCCCCCCCCCATGCTGCTGGGGCTTCATGGAAGCTCCCTTTCAAAATGGCAGCATGAAGGGGTGGTCCCCTCCCCATCCCCCAGGGGAAGTGCCACCCGCTCAATAGCTCCCTTATTGGAGTTCTCTTAGATGGGTGCTGTCAATTCGGAGTTATTAGTGATCGTATCATAAGGAGAACGTGTATATCATTTCACCATGCTCTCTAATGAAAGGAAGAGAGAGAGATGGAGGGATGGAAGGAAGAGAGAGGGATGGAGGGAGGGAGGGAGGGATGGAGGGAGTTAAACAGAGTGGCAATGGTATGAACACGAAATTTGTACCACAATACCCCAAATATCAGTATGGATTATATTCCTTTTGAAGATTCTACTGGCTGCTGTGTGATTAATATTCATCATCAAGCTCATTAATTATTAAAGGCAAATTTAAAGGCCACGAATCTGTCCTTCTGAGGAAGAAAAAGATCAACAATCGTGTTTTCACCTCACGCACAATGTGACACATGCAGGGAATTTATGTAATTCTGTCCTGGAGCAGATATTACAGCACAAACTGAGGTGGTGATGAGTGCAGGTAGGCAGGCAGGAGTTGTAAAGCGTAAGGAGTGGGGGGGGGGGGGGGGGTGGGTGGGGGGGGCAGGGGCAGCAGCTTGTATCTTCATGGGCTGTTATTACAGCAGGACGGGTGATGATGCAATCTGATTTTGACGGTCGCTAGGCAACGGCTTTGAGAAATGCCTGACGTTTATATCAGCTTTGGCTGGTGATGCTGGTGTGTGTGTGTGTGTGTGTGTCAGGGTGTGTATGTGAGGGTGCTTAGATGCTCATATTTTGTGTGTGTGTGTGTGTGGGGGGGGGTGTGTGTTGGGTTATCACCTATCCTTGTGGCTGGATGGCATTATCCCTCCCAGGGTTATCACCTGCAGTCCTAATTTACTGGCTACAGCGAGAGTTTTAAACTGTTAAAATAATCTCCTCTCAGGGCCAGATTCTGTGTGGTTTCACTGGATGTGACCATTACGCAAGAACACACTCCCTTTACGTAACGTCAAGATGGATCAAGGATGAAAGGCTGGCCTGTATTAGCGCATTACCAGTGATATTATGACAGACAGGTATTATGAACACTGTGATTTGATATGATCGCCCCTGCGATCTGTCGTAGCGTTGCGTAACGTTCTTCCAATGTGCCCTGTGCAGTGTTGTATTGATTTCTGTTGTTCAGGGTATCAGATCGATGATTTGGCAAGGACAGCCGGTGAAGGGATACAGGCTCATCTGCTGTGTTTGCTCAGTCTGTGTCATCTTGCCCACACAGTCCTTTCATGCTGTGCCAGCTGATGGCTCGATGGTGTAGTTCTCCAGATCCTCATTTGGTAGGCCAATGAACTCTCAGGGGACAGTGGTACATGAAAGGGAGGGGGGGGGGGGAGGGAGCAGGGGGAGGGGGGAGAGAGATGGAGGAAGGATGATGTCCCATATTAAAAGCCTCCCCCCCCCCCCCCTCCTCCTCCTCTCCCCTGCTTATTAAGCTTCTACTGACCTCAAAGCACCATAAAAACATCCTAATTATCTCCTTTTCAGAGGGGGCAAACAGCATCTCCGCTTGGGCGTCTCAACGCCATGTTGTCGAGGTTCTGCCCTTTGAGCCAGGGAGATGTCGGCTGCGCTGTCTGTGGCCTACTTTCCTCCGCGCTCTTCCTCTCCTCTTCCTCCGTAATAATCACCTCTCGCTAGCTACCAGTCTAGGTGGAAGAGCGATGCTTTTAATAGACGAGGTGAGAGAGTTGAAGACGCCGTTTACAAACGTGCCTGGCCCGGTGACGAAGGTGTGGAAGTGGGTGTTGATGATATGCTGAAAACACACAGGAAACGAGAGGAGGGGCTGCGACAACTAAGACTTAACACTTGGCTGTCGATTTTTCTTTCTTTTGTGGTCACGGATTACGATTTATCTCGGGTTAGCAAAATTGACCGGCTATTCACAGCTGTTTAACTACAGTTAGTAGTTATTATCGTCAATTGCTATCTTTACGGCTGTCTTGTACTTTTAGACATGACTGTGTCATTTTAAGGTTTAACAGCTTCCCACCCTTAAGTCAGTTTGTAGTGTGTAGACTGCAATCATCCGACTGAATAGAACTCTTTATACATCATAAACCAACTGAGAGAGAACTATTACATTTCATGATCTACATGAAACCTGATGACACATTAGACACACACAGATGAGTCTTTCTTAAAGAGCAGCCTGTGTTAGTACAGCGGGGTGTGGAGGTGACCCTGGATCACTCACTAACCCAGAGTTTAAAGGCTGCATCAACGGGGAATTAGAGCTACATTCAACTGTTCTGAAAGTCGACCATCTGAACTGCATTGGGAATAAAGCATAGCCGCTAACGACCGTGTTTATGATTATGATTATCATCATCGATCGATCAAGCGTGGCAGTTTTCTCGCTATTATAATCACCCGGGAGCGAGAGGGCAAGTTAGCTCGCAGTTTCAACTCCCTCAACTGCACCACTGCCTGTGTGCTGTTGTGTTGTTTTTCCGTAAGGTAACCAATTCCACCTTTTTTTAAATTGCCTCAGTGTTTAGCTTGCTAAGTAAGGCAGTGAATGCCTGCTGGAACTAAGCTGTCATCCTCCGCAGGCATTCTACATCTCCAGCGGTCCGTGTCGGAACGGTAACGCGAATTGAATAGTTGGAAGCGGCTTGGTCTCTTATCAGGGCGGAGCAGGGAAGTGGTGACGGCATGGCGCTCCATATGAGATGTCTTTCTACTGGCTTTCTGTGGTTTTGCACCACAGGTGGATTTAAAAAAAAAAAGGCTGAAGGGTTGAAAAGATGCATTTAAAGAGCTGCCAATGAAAATGGCTGTGTTGTTGAATTATATGTTTTTAAAAGGCAGCGTACCCCACATACCCCCTTCCACCATAGACTTGGATTATTCACCCCCAGGTACAGGAATGGAGTCTGTTTATTGAGTCACAGTGACTGGTGTTTAACCTGTAGGCTAGCCTTATACAGCTGTAGCACCACAACCTCACACCCACACCTTACTGTATAGTTGAAAGGGTTTAACGTCCATCTTTACGATTATGACGCTGCCTTGACAACGCCTTGACAACGTCTGATCTCTTGCAGGTGCGGAGGACGTGGTGATGGCTTTCTCACGCTCAGAGACGGAGGACAGGAGACAGTGACCCTGGCTCCCTTAACCCCCCACCCTCCCACCATCACCCTCTCCACCCCCCAGTCCCCCACATATTCTACCCCCAAACTCAACCGACACAGCACTGTTCGCTGAGAAGATCCGAGCAGCTCTAATGGGAGGAGGGTAAGAGAGGTGAGGGTACAGGAGAGAGAGGGAGGGAGTAGGGGGGGAGGGAGAGAGGGAGGGAGGGGGGTAACCGTACCTTCCTACCTGGTTACCATCACCCCTGCCATCCCCCCCCTGTCCTCCCCCACCCTGACAGAACCTGGTCCTCAGAGATCCCTGTGTTTCTTACTGTGGGCCAGGGACTTTACTGTCAGGCAGGCTGATGAAAACACACAAATGTTGTGTTAAACGGAGGTTAAAAAAAATGAGTTTGGGATTTGTTTTGTTGTTGTTCTTCCTTGGGCAAGTGTTGTTTAGTGAGCGTGTGTGGTTGGTCAGGGGGGGGGACGGACATCGAGAGAGGTGTGTGTGTGTGTTTGGTGAAGCGTAGAACGATGTTTAGGAGAACTCTAATGCTAACTGATCACTTTGTGGGGAAATTCTTTTGGGGGGGGGGGGGTGGTATTTTGTAGCTTAACACCAGGGGACTGTACTACCAATCAAGATTTGGCAATTAACGAGGTAACTTCAGGTTTAACTCAATACAGAAACCCCCTGGGTTAAACCTGAAGTTACCTCGTTAACCCCAAATCTTAATCGGTAGTAAAGACCCCAGGTGTTGGAAGGGTTCCGTCAGAACATGTGTAAAACTCTGCTCGTATACGGTCAGACAAACTGTAAGGTTTGCTGCTTCATGTGAAACTAAAAGCCTACCAGGCTGTTTCCTCTGCTACCCTTAAGGGACACTAATATCCACATTTCAAGGACACTAGCTCACAGAATCAAAAGTACCACATTCTTTTCCCCAAGTAAACAAGCTATTTAGGTTGTTGAGGGGTCCGGGGGAAATAAATGGGAAAAAATATGTTTTGTACAGATATTCGGGGGGAGAAAACAACATTTAATTGATTGTGCCAATTGTGTTTATTCTTAGTATTTTTATCTGTAAGATGAAAGTGTAACAATATGATTTAAAGGGTGTGTATTGAGTCACACCCTGTAGTCTAATTTATTACTTATTAAGACAAGTCCTAAACTCCTCATCAAAATACTCTTATGTCTTGACCATCAAGAGAATTGTAAACAAAAGAAATGTAGGTATTCCAGTCACACTAAGCAACTCTTTCCTATACATCTGTGTAGAGCCGTGGAACAAAACTCCTTGTCTCTTGAATTCAGTTTAAATCATGCGTTGATGTCAAAGGGAGATGAACAAATGTGCAGATCTTTTAAGATCGTCTAGTATACTGGCTGTAGAAACGTTTTGAATCATGTCTCCCTCCATTCCCATCAGCTACTCCTAGTACAGGAAACGCAAATGTGGTCAAACTGTCATCTGTTTTTTATCGATTTCAACTGGAATTGTTCAATTCTGACATTTTCATTCAATTTCAATCAGACTTTTTAGACTCTTTTTTTTCGCGGTAGGAATGTGCTCAATATTTAATGTGTGTAAGTACATTTTGTTAACTCGGTTAACTTAAATAATTGTAACTTAATGTTTTGAAACCAAGCATGTCTACCTTGTGGTTTACAGTGTACATTTAAGTGGAGTCTACGAGTGAAATCCTTGCCACAATGACCATCGCTTGTACATTCTGAAAGTATGTGGAAGCACTGGTTCTTAAAAAAAAAATCGTTTTAGAGGAATTACGTTTTTTTGTGTATAAAGTGTCAGTCTGGCTGTCATGTTCTTAAATCGAATGTCGTCGCATATCGCGATAACGAGCATTACCAGCAGATGGTTACTCTGTCCGTCACGACAAAGAAGTTTGTCTTTCATGTTTACTTTCGTTTGAAAACATTCTTAAATCTGATTTCGTCTATGCATTCGTTTTTATTTTATTATTTTATTAAAAGACAAAAACTACATCAAATGTGTCTTACGTTAGGGCCTTCAGACTGGCGTCTGGTCTACAGCCTGCATGCTTGTGTTAGAGCGAATGAAGCAGTTTGAACCAGTGTTGAACCGCTGTGTTTTGAACCTGTGTTCAAACCGCTACCAGTCCAATCTTCCGCATGCTGATCATTTGGACTCCAGCTGTGTATCTTTCAACGTGATGACGTATCTTGCCAAGCTACCCCTCTGTTCTTTACGTTGCGTTCGTATTTTTCTCAGTTTAAATGGTTTAGTTGGATGTTTTTCTGTACGGCTGCTGACCATGTATTGACTAAATGCTTCCAAATTCTATACCAACTGAACCATTAAAGGAATTTAAAACACTAAACTAAGTTTATCTAGTATTATTTATTCAGGAGGGTTCTATATAATCCTGTTGTTTTCCCATGAAGTCAATCTACGGTGCAGTGAATAATTTAGTTATATTTTCTGTGCTATAACAGTATGTTGTTTCCCCTGAATCTAAGGAGCTTTTCATAGACCTGAGCTAAACGTTAATAAGCTGGTGAAGAAATCTTATCGAATACTGATGAAAGTCACTTCAAAAATGGCAGGAGACAAGTTATTTAAGGGTTACCCAGATAATAAAGTTCATAATAAAGAACCATGAATACACAGGATTCATCCATTACATCCAAACCAACACTACGAACATGTGAATAATGTGTTTTAATGAGCATGGCTGGCTCTCATACATTCCACTTCATATTCTGCATAGTTAGACTGCTTCTCCCACCGTCCATACGCCAACTCGAAATGACTACAAATAGGCTATGGATACTGCTGTCTATTTCAGTTAAGCACTCGAAATAAGTCAGGCAGGGTCTCTTAAGGTTAACAGTAACTGTCAGCGGTGCATTGTGGGTTAGTGTCCTCCTGAGAAGTGAGGACCATCTGGTCATTAACCATCCGAGATCCTTCACAGATGATCGTCTGAATCCTGCAATTTGGAGCGAACTATTCCTGGGTATTAAACAGCAGCTGTTGCTGGTTTATTTATTTATTAAGAAAATTATTATGGTCGTGCATCACTGGCACTGATTTGGTTGTTGATGGAGTACAGTATGGGCTGTAGGACTGTACACAGCTATGAGGGGACGTTTGGTAAATTACTCAGGCTGTCCTCACAAAAACACATACACAACAAACACAACTTACACAACCTTTCCCCCCAGTATAATTGACCACAGTAAAGTATAGAAGATTTCTCGTCAAGGTCTTGTATATATTTTTTTATTCCACTGTGCTACATAGAATGAGATTTGAAACCCACGATCATCTGTCTCAGACCCAGTCAACAGGCCAGCATCCCCATCAACACAACACTCTCTGTGTTGTCCAAACCGTGTGAACACCCACTGTGTCCCCAACAACACCATAACTGCCCTCGGCTCTCGCTTATGGAACATTGAGTTCCAGTACTTGACAGAATGTCAGCTTGTGAACACACACACTGAGGGAATGGGGGAATGTCCCTGTACCTGCTGTAAGTCGCTCTGGATAAGAGCGTCTACTCTACAACATGACTAAATGTTAATGTTACCAAACAGGAAGCAGTCACGTCCAATAAATGCCCAATCACAGCTTTCATCCTCAACAAGGTCGAAGATGCTGGATCTTGACAAGCTACTTAAGCTGTCCATCTACGATCTGTATTTAGCAGGGAGATAGCAGAGCGTGAACCATCCTTAGAACTTCACAGCAGTTACCAAGGCTGCTGGCAAACCCATCAATACTTAATGACCAGAGAGTATTCGTCAGAGGCCGAGCTGGAGGGAAGAGTGAGTTGGTGTTTTTGCACCACGCTAAAACCAATCAATGTTTTTCCCCAGACAGTTGATAACATTTAAAATCCTCGCTTGGAAGCTGTTTTTTTGTTTTTATGTGATTTTCTGATTTAGTCTGAAAACAAAAATGGCAGTAGCTTTACACAGGAACACACACACACAAAAAAGCGGTAAAATTTTCTCTACAACAATAAACCTCATTGATCTCGTTTCTGAGCAGACTGGGGAAAAGTTCGTTCGAGAGCAAATAAACGATGGGTGGGTGAGGTGGGAGTGACAGGAAAACTATGAATGATTCCAGTTTAGTGAGGTTACACCTACTGTCCAGTCTGACTCAACATGACTAAAGGGAGGTGGGGCTGTTTGGGGACAGTGTGGCACAACCTTGTTACTCACACTTGGAACACAAAGCTGGGCAGACACACTTGCCTGCTCTAAGCCTCATGACTAATAGATTAGCTCTGCTGTTAGTCCTCTTGACTAAAGAAACCCAGAGCCTTTCAAAAAACAGTAGTTTGGCTCTGTGATCTCTGCAGATTTGTCCATGTACTGAACTCTTTCACTACAGGTGACTCGTTGAGTGTCTCTCCTCACTCATTCACTCTATCAACTAACTCATTCACTAACTCACTAACTCATTCACTAACTCACTAACTCACTAACTTACTAACTCACTCACTAATTTACTAACTCACTCACTAACTTACTAACTCAGGGCACTCATGGTTTATAAATATACTCTCTGCTGTGGGAGCTGTTTGATTGAATATTCCCTCCGGTGAATAAATCCACCCTACCACCCATATAGGAATGACGTTAATCATTACAGATGATCT
>CM059320.1:16634660-16690384 GCA_030340685.1 Protosalanx chinensis | reverse complement strand
AAACAATTAATCTGGGCGTTGTTTTTTTATGAACAAGGGGAGCAGGAATGGTTGTTCCATCCCAGGGATGCATGGTGAATTCAACCTGCTCCATATGGGATGGAGCTCATTATAGACCCAGACTGATGCGCGCACTAAAGATCCGACTGTCTCTCGTGCTCAACATAACGTTCTAGAACGTTGTCCGCGTTCCACGTTCCAGAGATCGAATTATGAGAAGAAGAAAAATCAAGTTTTCTCTTTTGCATTCGCTGTGATTAAAAAAAGAATATAATAACCCTAAAGTGAACTCTCTTTGCTATCATGAAACGATGTCAGGGCCGGGGAAAGCACGGATGGACCCGCTGTCCTGTAAATCTGGACAGGGTGTCAGTGTTCAGATCGTCTTATAATATTACAAACAATTAGATCATGCAGAAACATCATTTCTAAAGCTTTATCAAGCCTGGAAAACAATCCGATAGCCTTAGTTGGTGTATTGTTTTTTTATTGTTCTAAGAACTCTGGGTTTACAGACTATTGTTTAAATGCCTTAGAAACTGCTGTGAAGCTGTGTTATTTTAGGTAAAGCTTGAGATAATCGACAGTTTTCCAAAAGCAAATCCAGACTGGTTGTTATTTTGAGGGTTTTTGTTGCCTGGTATAGTTAGACTGCGCATTGCAGATCCTCCTCCTTCTGTCTTCCGGCAGGGTTGAAACATTAATGTGTTGTGATCCCAAGCTTAGCGAAATATACGGTAATTAAAAAAAAATGCGAATCAGGTGCATCTTGGGGTTGTAGTTTATTGTCAACCAGGGGATACAAAGAATAAATGGGCCTTTAAGCGGGTTGCAGGCGCCTGAAACGCGTGGACAGTTCGATAGTTTAGGATGAACAGCTCTCCTGGTGTCCATCTATCCTGGTGATTGATGAGGATGAGTTGACCTTTCAATGTGACGCTTCTGAACGCGAGCTCAGTGTCCCTGTGAGGGCAGGGGTGCGCGGACAGACCCCTGCGCAGGTACGCCCTACACCGGGCAGTAGGGAATGAGATGATTTTCTCTCTTTTTCATGGAAGGCACACCCATTTTCAGGCTCCAAACAAACACCATTCAGACCCCCGTTAAGAAAAGCGACATACTTTCATACATAGTGTGTAAGGACTGCCTTAATGTTCAGGGGTGCAGAGTGTTGCTATGTCAACCAGCTGGGAATGCTTGAGAGAGGCCAGGGTTGTTATCAATGCTATAATTTGATTAATATTAATTATACCCCAGGCAATCCTGTTTCCATGTGGCGACCAAGAACCTTGTGGTCTGTTGAAGGAAACATGCAGATTATCCTCACCGGTGTGGCGTTTCCTAACCACTAATCTTTGTTAAGAACAGGCTTGGATTTGAACGTGAACGTTTTTATTTAGACAGTTTGGAATCATTCCCGACGTGGTTTACTGCCCAAGCTTCTCATCGCGTAGTGATGAGCTGAGCTGAAGCGCTTCTCCGGACTGCGTGTGTCCTTCCTGTTGAAGTATATTAGTATATGCACCTGCTACCCTCTCTGCCCTTATCTGAGAACAGAGCAGGGAAAATGGCCATCTTGTGTGGACGGCTTATCTTTATTGTCTAAAGGTCAATTGCCCTCGCTCTCGTTCCCTGGAAGGCGTGTTCTTTTGATCATGGTCTCCTGTGTTCATGACCCCCCCCCCCCCCTCCTCCTCCCTCTCTGAATCCAGTTTTATTTAAACCGTTTAGCTTTTCCAACCAATAAAGAAACAGCTGTCTGTCCTCTGGTCAGCTGTTTGGGTGGGGGGGTGGGGGGGGGGGGGTTCCACATGGTAGAGAACCCCTGAGGCGGTTCTCTGTTCCCAGCGGAACGTCGGACGTGGCACTGTTGCTGCTCCTGATAACGACCTCTTATCGGAACCCGAATGATGGAAGTCCAAGGTGAAGGCCTATCAGGAACAGGATGTGAGGTCATCGGTGTAGCCTGGTAGCAAGACGTCTGCTGGTCATAACGCCCTGCAACAGGGATCCTCAACAATGGTCGTCAGGGCAACACTATTCCGTAAGTTCTCGCGTAGACTTCTCAGTGTCCCAACACACCTGATTCAAATGAACAGATTGTTATCGAGCTCTGGAGCCTGATGATAATCGCTCATTTGAATCGGCTGTGCTGGAGCAGGGAAACGTTCTAGAACATAAAGAACAGCAGCCCCCCCCACACACACACACACACACACACACAGCCCTGAAGCGACCGACAACACAGAGAGAGCAGACTGTAAATTGAGGTTGCAACAGTGCCGACCCTCCATGACTACCTAGAACGTTCCCTGTTTGTGAAACAGACGCTGTAAATCCTGCATGAGCTCCTTGACACGGTCATTCGAGTCACACATTCCTAATGACCAGAGGAAGACAGGCTGGGAATCCCAGTTTCCTTCTCATTCCAGACACGTACTTGACAAGGAGCCATGTCCTTTTTTTCTCCTGTGGTTTAAGGTTGTAAATCCCCACACTGTACCTAACCCTCCCTATGCCTCTCTCATATGGGATGCTACCCTACTGTCTGATGGATGTGGTCATCACTGGAAGCTGTGGGAATCCTACCTAGGATTGATCTGAGGTTGACACCTTCAGCTGCAGGTTCATCTCTTGGATTGCTTTCCTGACCGTCCCAATGACACGTCTGTCTGCAGAGCTCTCTGGCCTCTTCTTCTCTGCTCACAGATATCAGACTAAAAAGATCAGTGTTATGGAGGCCCCCGGTGGCTTGTTCCTCACTGAATTTCAGGAAGTTCAGCCGAAGAGTAAAATTGGTCGCCGTAGTTCTGAGAGGTGACAAGCCAGTGTTCTGGTGTTGGAGAGATGTGCTTTATAAGAGCACATGCTGTGCATGCATGTGTTGCTCTGTGCGTTGCTGTGCATTGCTGTTTGTTGCTATGCATTGCTGTGCGTTGCCGTGCGTTGCCATGCGTTGCCGTGCGTTGCCGTGCGTTGCCGTGCGTTGCTGTTTGTTGCGTTGCAGAGTAGGGATGCAGGCATGGTGTTGTTGTTTGTGTGCCTGTGAGAAACAGTGATTAAGCACCCTTCATTGTTTATTCTGTGGCCATGTCGATCATTCTAACAGTATGAACAGAGAATCATATATTCATTTATCAGATGCTTTAATCCAAAGCAATGTACAGCTGGGGAGGGATTTGAACTGGCAACCTGTTCATCTGCAGTAAAATGTGCTTTAACCAATGAGGTTCATCTATCCTGGTTAACTGTTGCGTATGTAGCCTTCCAAACAGTGTAGATAAGGCCCAGATTCTAACCAGAACAGATGTGATATGTTGATAGACGATACTTCATGATGGTCACGTGAAAAGTACTGGATCCTCCTGCTGAAGGCCTTTGTGATGTGATCAGGATATTCAGGGTGGCTGTGGTGCTGAAACCAAAACGATGGAAAAAAGATAACAATGCCTGCTTTGTGTTCTCTCTGCCCACACCGCTCTAGTTTGTGTCATTATTCTTCTCTTGTATCACTGCCAGTCAGCAGGTCTGCTTTATCAGTAAATAACATTAGTTGTTATGGTGAAGGAGGTATGTTATAGTCAATGTTACTGCTACCCAGTCCGGAAATTCAGAATAAAACGGAAGCTGTCCTTAATGTGGATAAATCTATTTCTTTTGTGGGGGGGGGGGGGGGGGGGGGGGGGGGGGGGGGGGGGGGGACATTTTGAGATTTCCATCTGGAGTGAAAAACTGTTGATTTGGGGACATGAAATCTCAAGAGCGATGATCTAAAATCTATATATTTTAAATGTCTCCATAAAATCCTGTGCTAAATACGGGCCTTTGTTTGAATTCAGATGTAAACATCAGAGCAGCGGCCTCCATCTTGTATTTCTTAGCTCTCATTTCTCTCCAAACAATTTGTTTAGCCTTCCCATCCTGGTCCAACATCTCCAAGTTAACTCTAGAATCTTGGTGCCTCATTTATTCGAGAATTCCGATTTGGAACAAAGGGCTTTCATCCAGCAGCAGGGTCAAGCCACACAGTCTCAGAGAGAGACGTCCACAATACACTGACTGCTGCAGGATCCTCGACTCTTAACCTCGCAAGAATGTGTCTTCTGATATTATCCTTCCAAAGTGTGTAGCTATGAGATGTATTTTCGTTTTTTTCTGTGTTTTTAAAGAGAATCCCTGGTCTTTGTAGACTTATGTCTTGCTGAGTCAGATTCAGTTAGGCTTCATGTGGAGCAAAAGAGGTGATTTTCCTTTCAGTCGCTTCGTCAGGGGCTGAATTAAATTAGTGACCTTCCAAGAAAGGGGGTCATCGGATGCTGAATATTAAGTCGTTCTTCTCAGACATTGAGCTGCCTTGGTATCTTGTGTCAAGCTGTTTTCAGAGTCTGCACATTCCCAAACACACACACACACATATAAACACACACACACACATATAAACACACACACACACACACACATACACACACACACAGATACACACATAAATGTAGCGTTTCAGGGGCAGGTGATTCCGAAGCCCTTCAGGCACCTCAGCTCATCTAAGCTCTGTCAAGACATGCTTCAGTGTTTTTGTTCAACCCACATTTTAAAAACTATGACAAAAGATGAGGGCGATGTCCTGACTGGTGAAAAACCCAGCATCTCTCCTGCTGTTGTTCTCGAGGCAGTTTAACCCAGGGTTGTAAGGTTGCATCCAGCCCAGGGTTGTAAGGTTTCATCCAGCCCAGGGTTGTAAGGTTTCATCCAGCCCAGGGTTGGGGAGCTTTCATCCAGCCCAGGGTTGTAAGGTTTCAACCAGCCCAGGGTTGTAAGGTTTCAACCAGCCCAGGGTTGTAAGGTTTCATCCAGCCCAGGGTTGTGGAGGTTTCAGGCTGATGATGATCATCTGATAAGGTGTGGTTCCTCCCGTCTCCGGCATGAGAGGAATACAGCTGCTACAGTGCACTGTGTCTGAACACATGAACACCAATGGGTACGCTGGGAAACAGGTAACCAGAGAACACACTACTGGAGCACTGCCATGGGGGATGCACACACACACACACACACTCCTTTGGAGCTGTTCAGTGCTCTCCACTCTCACTGGTCCTTTGTGTGTTTCCCTTCACAGAGAGGTGATTGAGCAGTATTCATGCTCTCTTCGTACCCACCCTCCATCATAGTAAGACCCTTGAACCTGCTGGAGGCTGGTGGGGCCTGGGGGCGGGGTGGTGGGCTGGGGCCTGGGGGTGGTGGGCTGGGGCCTGGGGGCGGGGTGGTGGGCTGGGGCCCTGGGGGTGGGGGTGTTTGCGTCGGGGGTGACTCCCCAGTGGACAAACAAACGCTGTGGTTTACTAGTCTTACTGAGGGTCCCCCTGTGAGAGAGATGTTTGGGGAGAGACGGGCCCCCAAGGGCTCGATCCGATCCCAGAACACTGTCTGCTGTGTGGCTCAGAGTTCAGAAGGCTCCAGAGTCCCTCGGCAGAGCAAACACACACGTGCTGCCTCAGTGTTTCAGGGTGGGAGCCAGATTGACTTCATTGATTGCCTTTGTGGTCAATGAAGTTAACAAGCACACTCACCAGCACAATGGCCAGCCTGTGTCTTTGAAATACGGATCGGCGAAATCCTTCATGTGGATTCATCCTTCATACGGCATTTAATCGTAAAAAGAAATATGTTTGCCCTCAGTTCTTCCTGTCGGTCTTATCTCTAAGCAGCTCTTGAAGTATCTCCTTGGATGAGTGAGACCATGCAGAGAGGCTGTAGCTCACCTGCTCTCTGGAGATGCAGCTCCCAGCCAAGCGCATGAAGCGGATACCGCCTAGCAACACCTTACCAGGCAGCTAATAACTGCCACCACTGGGTTTAGCGCTTAGCAGACTTCAAAGAGGGATGGGGTTGGGTGGAGATGCATTGCTGTGAAAATATTTTATTTAATATATATATATATATAAACGTATTTAAGCATCTTTTTCCACGCTATAATGGACTGTTTTAAATGAAGTATGACAGGAAAAGCAGGGAAAGAGAAAGAGACAGAGAGAGGAAGACATGCGGCAAACGATCGCGTCCTGACTCTGAACCTGCATGGCACAGCACGGCACTCTTAACTGGTTGGCTACCCGGGAGGAACGCCCTTAAATGGAAACCTTTCTGAGTTTGGACTCTGAAAGGGAAACAGAAAGAGGTCCATATGTGATGCCAGTGGAGTCATTACACAACAGTATGATGATCAGAGTTCATCTGATTACAGCAGGACTGTCTGTCTGATGGCAGAGGCAGCATGGACTGCAGGGACGAGCTATAAATTGTCCTGTTAAGCTCCAGGGGTGAGCTGAAGCCTCTCAATACACAGGCCTTATCTAGCCAAGCAGTGACAGGCAGACAGACGGGCAGACACACTGTGTGTGTGTGTGCGTGGGTGGGTGTTTGTGTGGGTGTACTTTTGTAATGCAGGATTAACAAGGACCTATTGTGACCCTGTAATTCTCACAGGATGTGTATCAACGGGGCTATAAAGGTCGAACAGCATCGGTAGCTGCTCAGGAATGAGAATACGCCAGGTGACAAGAAGCTGTGTTTCTGTGTCGCTCTGCAGACATTGATTGGATGGAGTTTGGTTGACAAAGAGCAGGAAGTAGCCAACACTTTGAGACAATGGAGCCTCTTTATTGGTAGAGATTCTCGGTCCTCTGGTACATTTGCTCCCAGATTCCTGTCAGTGTTGGTGTGTTGAAACCTGGTCTCCATAGCTGTAAGATCTGAGTGAGGAGGGGACTGATGCTCGTTACACACTAACACAGAAAGGGAAAACCATGTCAGTCACTCCACAAACGAGCTTCTGGTTCTGGTTTTTTAATAACATATAAAAAGTACCTGGTTGGTTTGGGCCTAATCAAAGTAAACTGTCATTTCACTTACAGTGGCTCAAAATCACTCACACATCCTCTTGCCTTTGAAGAGAGAGTGATGAATCTTTGCATTTCAAGAAGTGTTTTGGACTAGATAACCCCCCCCCCCCCCCCCCCCCCGCGTGTTAAAGAAGCTCTTTTGGAGCGAGTATGCAGTGTACACCAGAGTAACCGATAGATACCCACAAGTAAACACTTTAAGATGTTGTTTTTAACGAGTAGCAGCAAATGGAGCATCTCAGAAGAGCAGCTGAAAGCCTCATCACAGATTATCCTCTTCTGACGGCCCCAGAAATCAGACATGATTCAGATTGAGAAAAAACTCCCCTCTGACACATCACAGCCCCAGTGAGGGACCCCCTCCTCCAGAGATGGGTGGTGAAAAGAGGTGCAGAGGTACAATCATCTCCACAGTCACACAGAATGGCCAACAGGCACATTTCTTAACAGCCGTACTTCATTCACATTTATTCATTTCGCTTTTATCCAAGCGACTTACCAAGAGAGAGCTTTACAAAAGAGCTTCAGTCACTCAGCATAGCAACTTGATAGACCCCAACATAGCGGGCATCTAGGTTACAAAACATACATCATGAGAACCAATCAGTGCCAAGGGAAGAGCTATAAGAGCATTCAACTTCAGAATGCTGGCCTGAGTTTACCCTCAGCACACTCTGCCCAAGCCTTGTCTGAGTCCTGCCTGTGTTTAAGTTTCTCCAGCCCTCGACCTTGTCAGGTGAATGAACCAAGCAGCATCCCATTATGGGATTACATGTCGATACGTGGACTTGATGGGTAACAGGATTGCAGTACCAGGTACTGTTGAAGCTCTGGTCATGAGCTGGTTTACCATCTGTATAGCTGATAACATGCTGCAGCAGAAGACACTCCAGAGTCAAGGAGACCCTATCTGAGGGGGATGTCTTGGCTGGTCGCTGTTTGTTTGGTACCCTGTTGGTTTCTGGACAATGTTACTCTGTGGTTGTATGCATTAGCTGTAACTACAATCAATTTACAGTGTAATTTGCAGCCCATATTGTAACCTGTAGGCAATATAAAGCACATGTCTGTTTCTACTTTGGAGTCACCCTACTCTGCGTTCGTCCGGACGCCTCCTGGCTAACATAGCTTCCCAGACTCCCTCAGCTGGTACGATCACGGAGATCTGAAACGTTCTCAGACATCCATATCCTTTTAACCGTTCCAGTCACACACATCCTTTCAGCCTGGTGATTAGGCTGTCTGATTAGGACCATTAAATTGACTTAATTAGCCTCGGCTACATTGCTCTGCTTGTGTGGAACTCCAGAAGGTGGAATTGGTCTAATTAAAAGTCAACCGTGCTGTATATTTCAAATCTCCCCCCCCCCCACTGTCTCTATATATTTGTTTGATTTATGTTTCTGAAAAATAACCAGTGCCAGGAGGTAATCCTGAGCGAATATTGTCGGTGCGGTATGTAGTGATCCATGTGATTCATATTCACATCCGCTACAATCAGAATAAGCAAACATACCTTATATAACTGTGACCTACATGTGTCTTACATCTGCTTCTGTTGGGATAAAACATTAGACTACAGGAAGTATTATGTTTTATCCACAACATAAATACGATCAAGCCTTCTGTCCATCTGCCCTTTGTCTAAAATGTTTCAAAATGGCTGCCTGTTGTCGTTGCTAAGTTTAGATTGCTTTGATTACAATGCGAAGGGCAGATTTCCGGTTGTTACTTCATCTGTGACTGTTTCCAGTGGCAACCATTTAAATCTGAAGAAAAGTATAATGCTTGAGGTCACAATGATCCTGTTATTTTGTGTTACTGTGGAAGTGCTTCCATATGGGAGCTGGTTTGATGGACCCCCTCTGGTTAAAACAGCACCGCTCATGCGCACACACAGAATTGGATCACTGGCGACCTAATAAAATAAAAGTAAAGGACTGGCAGAAAGCCATGCTACATTACCCACCCTGCCAAATGTTATGGTAGAGAATAACGTCCAGCCCTTCTAAAAATCACATCATCTCCTTCAGAGACCTTTCTCTAATCTTCACATCTAAGGCCCCACAGATGCCATTTCCTTCGAAACTCTTAAAACCTCGCTCCCTATTAACTATAATAGCTTAGCATTTAGCGTTAGGCCGCAAACACAGAGGGTTCTTAAATTGACCCATTAGTAACGTCAGGAATGAGAAATGGTCGCAGCAGTTTGTGTAAATTAGCGCTGGGTTTCTGTGTTGTTCTCATACGTCACATGCTGTCTGTTTTAAAGGCTGCAGAGCAGATGTTAAGCAGGTTTATTCTAGCATGGTGGAGGGTGATAAAGCTGTCTAGTCTTCGAGGGCCTGTCGGCAATTTCACACCACGTATTGTAAATGATGTGTTGGATTTCACACTTCAAATTCAATCATTTTAGCTGAAGCACATTTCCTAGAAGCCGTGTGCCTGTAATATTTGAGCTTGTGTTAAGAGCTTTAGAAAGCAAGCAGAATAGACTATGTGCCTTCTTCCATGTCGCGAGTGTTGAATATTGACGGTTGGTTGTGATAGATTCGGATCGTAGCACCAATATTGTTATTTTCTTCCACAAGGTTCCATCTTGTGACTGTTGTTGTTTATTGGTCTCACTTTTGTTCATCTATCTGCCCAAGATGGTTGATACGTTTAAAGTTTTAACGTGTTGCCAGCATGTCAGATATGATTCTTTACAGACTCTGCAAATACACAGGCAAACAGGATCGGGTTTGACAAACACATCGGTCCATTTAGACAAGCTACATATTCGACAAAATGATAATTCAAGACTTGTTTACAATCTCAGGCCCCAAACAATGTTCTAAGTTTTAAGAAGATTATTGTTGTTGTCTAGTCTGACAATCTGTCTTAAAACAACACGCCTCAAATCACGTGAGTGGGCTACTTGCTAATAGGCTACGCTTTAAGGAGTTTATGTGCTTATCCATTAATGCTAAACTGGTCCTTTTGTCTCCTGAGCTGGCCGCTCTCTCAAGAGATAGTAACTATAGTTAACTGTGTGGGGAAAAGGCGGTCTGGACACACACACACACACACACACACCACACACACACACACACACACACACACACACAGACAGACAGATACTGTGTATTTATACACACAGCCGCACATGGACACACAAACACCATTTTAAGTCATCTGACCATGAATGTGTCGCTAGTTGTTTCTGCTGTTGCCAGCTAAAACAGATTCCTGTCTGCAGCTGGGCGGTTGCCCGGGACAACAGAGCCCAACGCTGTATAACGAGCCAGAGTGCCGGTCTGCTGGGTTACTGCTGCGCTGGGATTGGTCAGACCTGGTCAGATATCACCTGGTCAGACATCACCTGGTCAGATATCACCTGGTCAGATATCACCTGGTCAGATATCACCTGGTCAGACATCACCTGGTCAGATATCACCTGGTCAGATATCACCTGGTCAGACATCACCTGGTCAGATATCACCTGGTCAGACATCACCTGGTCAGACATCACCTGGTCAGATATCACCTGGTCAGACATCACCTGGTCAGATATCACCTGGTCAGATATCACCTGGTCAGATATCACCTGGTCAGATATCACCTGGTCAGATATCACCTGGTCAGATATCTCCTGGTCAGATATCACCTGGTCAGATATCTCCTGGTCAGATATCACCTGGTCAGATATCACCTGGTCAGATATCACCTGGATATCTCCTGGTCAGATATCACCTGGTCAGATATCACCTGGTCAGACATCACCTGGTCAGATATCACCTGGTCAGATATCACCTGGTCAGATATCACCTGGTCAGATATCACCTGGTCAGACATCACCTGGTCAGATATCACCTGGTCAGATATCACCTGGTCAGATATCACCTGTTCAGATATCACCTGGTCAGATATAACCTGGTCAGATATCACCTGGTCAGACATCACCTGGTCAGACATCACCTGGTCAGATATCACCTGGTCAGATTTCACCTGGTCAGATATCACCTGGTCAGATATCTCCTGGTCAGATATCACCTGGTCAGATATCACCTGGTCAGATATCACCTGGATATCTCCTGGTCAGATTGTCGTGGAAATGTGGTCAGGCTGGAGTTGGCATTTATATGCTAGCAGAGGATTTTGCCTTTGAATGATAACATTCACACATGCTCTCTCCTTCTCTTCTCTTGCAGTTAATAAGCACAAACCCTGGATCGATACTACGTACCACGGGATCGTCACTGAAAATGACGACAAAGTTCTCCTGGACCCTCCTCTCATCGCTCTGGACAAGGACGCACCTCTCCGCTACGCAGGTGAGAGGGGGTTCCCACTGCTGGGTTCCACTGCTGGGTTCCACTGCTGGGTTCTTTCAGACCTCTGGTGTCCTCGCTTGTTGACTTCTCCTGGTGTGTTTGAACAAAGAGCAGGGAGGACTGAGTCCTCAAGGTTGGAAAATGGCTGAATATAGATCCTGCTATGGGAAGCCAAAACAACACGGAATGGATTTTGGTTTTGGGAATTATCTTTAGATGTTTTTTGGGTTAGTGAGCTATATTCAACCCTTGTTTTTTGGGGGTTTTTTTACGGTGGAAACCAGCCCCTCTAATGAGTGAGATTGGGGGCTCCTCTAAGAGTTCCAGAACATAGATGCATTGTGAGACCACTGCTGTTAACATGGGCTTTGATGTAATCTTTCCTGTCAGCATCTTTGAGGCATTAATACTCTTTCATATCCACATCAATCAGCATTTTGAATGTTTTATGGTGACAAGGAAGAGGCACCTTTCACACAACATGTGCCAAAACAGATGTAGTTCAGGCCCAGGCAGATTTTCTTGTTGCTTGTTGTTATTAATTACAGAGAGATTGAGTTTGGCATGGGTTCAAACAAACGTGGCTCCCCCCCCCCCCCCCCCCCCCCCCCCCCCCCCCTCCTCACGCACCAACCTCCCCCCTCCCTCCAGCCCCACTCATTGCTGTCTTATCACAACTTGCATCTCTTAAGGAAGAACGGTCAACATTCAGTCGATTCGCCCGTTCCTGTTGTGGCATTTGATTTACACGCCAAGCTCGGGGTATTTGTTGGATTCGGATGCCTGGGCAGCTGGAGCTGGATCTGCTGGGCAAGGAGAGAGACTCCTCCACCTGACTCCTCCACCTGACTCCTCCACCTGACTCCCCACCTGACTCCTCCACCTGACTCCTCCTCCTGACTCCTCCACCTGACTCCTCCACCTGACTCCTCCACCTGACTCCCCACCTGACTCCTCCACCTGACTCCCCACCTGACTCCTCCACCTGACTCCTCCACCTGACTCCTCCACCTGACTCCTCCACCTGACTCCTCCACCTGACTCCTCACCTGACTCCTCCACCTGACTCCTCACCTGGCTCCTCCACCTGACTCCTCCACCTGACTCCTCCACCTGACTCCTCCACCTGACTCCCCACCTGACTCCTCCACCTGACTCCTCCACCTGACTCCTCCACCTGACTCCTCCACCTGACTCCTCACCTGACTCCTCCACCTGACTCCTCACCTGGCTCCTCCACCTGACTCCTCCACCTGACTCCCCCACCTGACTCCTCCACCTGACTCCTCCACCTGACTCCTCCACCTGACTCCTCACCTGACTCCTCCACCTGACTCCTCCACCTGACTCCTCCACCTGACTCCTCCACCTGACTCCTCCACCTGACTCCCCACCTGACTCCTCCACCTGACTCCCCACCTGACTCCTCCACCTGACTCCTCCACCTGACTCCTCCACCTGACTCCTCCACCTGACTCCTCCACCTGACTCCTCCACCTGACTCCCCACCTGACTCCTCCACCTGACTCCTCACCTGACTCCTCCACCTGACTCCTCCACCTGACTCCTCCACCTGACTCCTCCACCTGACTCCTCCACCTGACTCCCCACCTGACTCCTCCCCTGACTCCTCCACCTGACTCCCCACCTGACTCCTCCACCTGACTCCCCACCTGACTCCCCACCTGACTCCTCCACCTGACTCTCAGCTCTCAGCTCTGGGTCTCTCTTTGCGCTGAGCTCCTCTTTGAAGAGCGGCTCGGTGAAACCGGACAGAGCGTCCAGAGAGCGAACAGGCCGAAGTCACGTGACACCACGGGTGACCGTCTACAGGCCCGCCTCGACCAATCACACGAGGCCCACTGCGAAAGCCAACCAATGGAGTTCAGGAGTAGTAGAACGATAGGGGGTTGGATGAGGGAGTGTCAATGTGTGTGTTGGTTAAGGGTTGCGTGTTTCGGGTATTGAAACACCCTGAAAATGAGAGCGGGAGTTAGTCGTGCATGAACTGGGACTGAGAGGAAACAAATAGAGAACATTTAGCTGTAGGATCTGGGTTATGTGTCTCCCCCCCCCCCCCGTGAGTAAGAAGCAAAGATGCAGCTCTATAGATGAATCTCCTCATTACTAGTCCTCGTTCTGACCGTACCTCTGAAACAAAGCTTTTTGTTTCAGTTCTTCCTGCGGGATGGGTAATTACTCTTCCGAGGAAACAAGGGGGATGGAGTGCAGCATGTTGTTCTTGATGTCCAGTAGATTCTGCTAGTTTTTTTTAAAGAGAAAACAGCAGCGTTGGCCTCATAGAGCGCCCCTGTCTTAGCTTACTCTTTCATTAGGTAAACACACTAAAGGCGTCCGACACACAAGCCTACCTCACAAACACTCCACGAAAAACACTCCCTCTCCAATCTGCTTCAACTGACTTAAGAGGATTGTAGGTGTTCGTCGTGCAGTTGCAACGTTTTTGGGGGGGTTGTAGTCGATTGGATTGTGCTGCGTGGCTGAAGAAGAGAAGGGGAGGAGGAGGGGGGTTATAGATGGAGCTGAGAGGCTGGAAGTGCTGGGTTGTTGGATTCCCAGAACCCAGTGAGGAGGTCATTATCCTGGGCAGAGGGAGGAGGGACGAGGGCCCTGGCTCCCAACGCATGACTGGTCCTGAACAGCGGCCTCTAATGGGAAATCCATTTCTAATTGTCTAGGTGAAAACTAAACAGACAGCTTAACCCCAGAGAGGCCCTGAACAGCATGTCAGCCGAGCCCAGCCGCTCTAGATTGATACCAGGAACGGGAGGGTTTTCTGTATTGTCATGTGATGTTTGAGAAAATGCTGTGGTTTTATACTGAGAGATATGGTGGTCTGAGCTGGTAATGATCATGAAAGGAAAATAAGGATTGTACGAGGATCTTCAAGGAATATTAGGACGCATTGAACTTTCTCATTTCCAACTTTTAAATCTAAAACTTTCTTCAATGTGAATGTATATCCTACTTGGCTTATACCTGTATGTATCCTGTCCTCTCTCTTCTCTCTCTGGTCTGTCTTTCTCTGTGTCTTTGTCTGTCTCTCTCTCTGTGTCTTTGTCTTTCTCTTTCTCTCTAATATCTGCTCATCAAACTTTCCTTAACTGACGTGGGTTTTATCTTCTCTGTCCCTTTTGTAGAGAGTTTTGAGGTGACCCTCACCCAAGAAGGTGATAACAGTCTCCTTCTGCCTTCCTTCTGCCTCAGTTTTCTTTTGGTTATTAACCCACTAACGCAAACTAGCATCTGCACTCCAAACCGCCCCTTCTGTCATACTCAGTAATCTCCTCCTCCTCATTTGATTTGCCAACTCTTTTTTGGGGGGGAAAGTGTTTTTCCCCCCTCACCCCAAATTTCTGGAAAGTAGCAAACAGCTGGATGAAAAGTGAGATGTGGCGGGTAAATCGTGATTAGAAATATCTGTGCATGAGACATCCATTGTAGTTTGCAGACCCTAACAGTGTTTCAGCCAATCAGGGATGAATAAAAAATTCAAAAAATAACAACAGTTGGGTTATCCAAACAACCCAAAAATCTAATCAGATTCCTGAATTGATAGATTGGACCTACAATTCTAACAAATCTTGATTGAGTGCCAATTGGACAAACCTTTCAGTAAATAACATTAGCATCATACTCTTTCAATTCTGTCTCACAGAAAGACCCTACAAACCAGACATTGACTATTTGGAAAGAGCTTGAACAAGCCGGATCATCATTAGGACTGTAAAGGTTTGAGGACTTCTGATGGTATTGCTTAACCCAGGCAATATGTCCAGAGTCCAGAGTCTTCAAAGCCAAGCTGCTGAGATTGTTAACTAATGCAAACTCTCTCTGCTCAGATGTCTCTCTCTGACGGAGGTGTCTCTCTCTGACGGAGGTGTCTCTCTCTGACGGAGGTGTCTCTCTCTGACGGAGGTGTCTCTCTCTGACGGAGGTGTCTCTCTCTGACGGAGGTGTCTCTCTCTGACGGAGGTGTCTCTCTCTGACGGAGGTGTCTCTCTCTGACGGAGGTGTCTCTCTCTGACGGAGGTGTCTCTCTCTGACGGAGGTGTCTCTCTCTGACGGAGGTGTCTCTCTCTGACGGAGGTGTCTCTCTCTGACGGAGGTGTCTCTCTCTGACGGAGGTGTCTCTCTCTGACGGAGGTGTCTCTCTCTGACGGAGGTGTCTCTCTCTGACGGAGGTGTCTCTCTCTGACGGAGGTGTCCTCTCTCTGACGGAGGTGTCTCTCTCTGACGGAGGTGTCTCTCTCTGACGGAGGTTTCTCTCTCTGGCACTAATCTACAGCATGGCTGCAGTTGTCGTTGATGTGGATGTCAAGCAAGTTGATATTTCTAACCCCCCCCCCCCCCCCCCCCTCCCCCAAGTTCTCATCCAGCGAAAAAAAAAAATACTACTGCAATTTATACTGTTTTTTTGGGGTCCACGTTATGATTTTTTTATATTCATTTTCTTAATAGTTTTTTCGAGAGAGGCAAAAATTGCACAGGAAGACTTCCCTTCTATCTAAACTAAACAAATCTTAAAAACTGATTTATTTTTATCTCCCCCTTCTCAGTTTCTTTCCCAGTATTCTGTTTTGATCACTAACTCTAAAAGGGTGCAGAAACCACAGTGTCATAATGCTTACATTACACTTCCTTTCACCTCAATTATAATGTTATTTTTTTTTACTTTTCTGAGCCTGTTATTGTAATCGATCCGAGACATGTTTCCAGTCCCTCCTTACCTTTTTGGTTTGGTGTTATCAGTTAATAACTCGGTGACCGTATAAGTGCTCCTGTGAAATTCCTGTCCACATGTTTTTTTCAGTTTCTACCTGCATGACTGGATGCGATGTCATCAAGTGGTTTGGACAAGACGCTCAGGCTTTTGAATACTAAAAGTCACCCCCCCCACCCCTCACCCCTCGATAACACACACCATACAACTGTGCTTTTGGCTTCCTCCACAGACACCCTCCACCCCTCCTGACTCCCTCCACCCTTCACCCCCTCCCACCCCAATGTACAAAACCCCCCCCCCCTGGCTGCCAAAAACCTTTGGCTGATATGATTTGTTTGTGTGAATTTGTGTTTTGATTTGAGTTTTTCTAATATTTTGGTTTAACACAAACCCTTCCTGTTCTAAGACCTTTGTGAACGGTTCTGCCCTGGTTGTACCTGAGCATTCTCCTGGTTCTCTCTCGGTTCTTGGTTCTCGTCCAGGTGAGATCTGTGGCTTCAGGATCCACGGGCAGAATGTTCCCTTCGAGGCGGTGGTTCTGGACTAAGTCCACGGGGAGGGGCGTGATCCGGGCCAAGGACAAGCTGGACTGTGAGCTGCAGAAGGCCCACACCTTCACCATCCAGGCCTACGACTGTGGGGAGGGCCCTGATGGAGCCAACATGAAGAAATCACACAAGTGAGTACACAGCCGTCATGTCTATATATTTATATATATATATGTGTATATAAACACGCTAGTATTACATATACACGCTAGAATTATATTTACACACTAGTATTTTATATATACATACACAATACTACTGTTATTTATGTTTTGATTGGAGTGCTGCAGGGCACTGTGCTCGACCCCGCTCCATTCTCCTAGACTGGATTTAGTTTAGATTAAAAACCTTTTTTTACCGTAAACAAGCAGTCATCCAGATATTCTGCCGCTGCCAGCAGCCTTTTATAATTCTGTTGATCTGATTAGTCCACAGTCAAACCTCCTTAGGCTGTGCATGTGATCAGAGCCAGTAAGAATGTGCTGACGCAGAGATCAATTAAGACTGAAACTGCTTCAGAGTGCTTTGATCTTGTGAAAGAAAACAACAAAGATGTTTTTTTGTGTGGTTTATCTCTTTGATTTGAAGTGGCTGATATTCTGGCCTCTCTTTCAACTTTGCTGAAGGTGCTAAATGTTTTGTGTTTTGTCTTGCCGTTTGATTTCTGTCTCCTCTTCCTTTCTGTCCCTCCAGAGCCACTGTTCACATCCAGGTGAATGACGTGAACGAGTATTCCCCCCGTGTTCAAGGACAAGTCCTACAAAGCCACCGTCATCGAGGGCAAGACGTATGACAGCATCCTGAAGGTGGAGGCTGTGGATGCCGACTGTTCCTCCAGTTCAGCCAGATCTGCAACTACGAGATCGTCACCCCTGATGTGCCCTTCACCATCGACAAGGACGGTGAGGACCCACCTTCCCCGCTGGCCAGCAGCATTTACATGGAGTCATTCAGCAGACGGCTCCTATCCAGAGAGACTTACAGCAAGTACAGGGACATTCCCCCCTGAGGCAAATAGGGTGAAGTGCCTTGCCCAAGAACACAATGTCATGTTGGCACGACCGGGAAATGTCATGTTGGCACGACCGGGATTCTAACCCGCAACCTTCTGACTACTAGCTTGATTTCCTTTAACCGGTCAGCCACCTGACTCCCCACCTCGCCTGCTCAGAAACCTGGAGCTTAAAACACGCTTCTTAAGGCTTCTGTGGATCGTTAGGGCGCCATTCTTAATTGATCTGAGCAAACATTCCAGTTGTAAAGCCGTTCATTTGAATTCAGCTTATCGCTCTGCCTTTGAAGACTCACCTTGACAGGCTTCTCTGCTCTGCCTGCCTCTCTCATGTCTTCCTATAGTTATTAGTTGTTTTTTGCTTTTTTTAAACAGCTGTGTTTACTTTGCATCAAAGCTCGCTAAGATTTAATCTTTGTTTGTATTGTATTGTTTGATTGAATCGATTGAATCCAGGCTACATCAAGAACACAGAGAAGCTGAACTACAGCAAGGAGCGCATGTACAAGCTGACAGTGACGGCGTACGACTGCGGCAAGAACCGTGCGGCAGAGGACGTCCTGGTGAAGATCAGCATCAAGCCCACCTGCAAGCCAGGCTGGCAAGGTACGAACAACCTCTCCCTCTCCTCCCTCTCCTCCCCCCTTTCCTCTCCCTCTCCTCCCTCTCCTCCCCCCTTTCCTCTCCCTCTCCTCCCTCTCCTCCCCCCTTTCCTCTCCCTCTCCTCCCCCCTTTCCTCTCCCTCTCCTCCCTCTCCTCCCCCCTTTCCTCTCCCTCTCCTCCCCCCCTTTCCTCTCCCTCTCCTCCCCCCTTTCCTCTCCCTCCTCCCTCTCCTCCCCTCTTATCCCCTCTCCCTCTCCTCCCCTCTTATCCCCCCTTTCCTCCCTCTCCTCCCCCCCATCCCCCCTCTCCTCTTCTCCTCTCCCCCTTCTCCCTCCTCTCCCTCCTCCAATTCCCCCCCCCTCCCCCCCCTCCCCCTCCTCTTCTACTTCCCCTCCTCCCCAGCCTCCCAGCCGGCTAGCTTTCCAGCATGGGAGTGTCTGGGTAAACGATACAGGCACTTAGCGGGGCTGAAAGAGGCCCTGAATAGGAGCCTATTGTCAGGAGGTCGTTGGACGTCAGCTTTTATGGTCTGTGGAGGGAGGGGAGCCACAAGCAGCAGCCAGGAATCCCCATCCTCTTCATTTGTGTGATAATGGGACATTTGGATAACAATGTCCATCCTGTCGCTTTCCTCCTGTTCTTCTCCGCCTTCTTCCTTTCTACTCTCTCACGCTCTCTCTCTCTCTCTCTCTCTCTCTCTATCTCTCTCTCTCTCTCTCTCTCTCTCTCTCTCTCTCTCTCTCTCTCTCTCTCTCTCTCTCTCTATCTCTCTCTCTCTCTCTCTCTCTCTTACTTTCCATCATTCTCTCCCTTAATCTCCCTTTCTCTTTCCCTCTGTCTCGTCCCTCCCTCTCTTACCCTCCCTCCGTCTCCCTCCCTCTTTTGTTTCTCAGGATTCAACAAGAGGATCGAGTATGAGCCTGGCACCGGCAGCCTGGCCCTCTTTCCCAGCATGCACCTGGAGACCTGCGAGGAGCCAATCACCTCCATCCAGGCCAACATCGAGCTGGAGACCAATCACATTGGAAAGGGCTGTGACAGAGACACCTACTCTGAGAAGTCTCTTCACCAGCTGTGTGGTGAGAAACTGTCTTCCTCCGTGTGTGTGTGTGTGTGTGTGTCTTTGTGTTCCTAACTATGTGTGTGTGTTTATCTGTGTGTTCATGTCTGTGTGTGTTTATCCGTTTGTGTTTCTAACTGTGTGTGTGTGTATTTGTGTTCATCAGTGTATGTGTGTGTGTATTTGTGTTCCTAACTGTGTGTGTGTGTCTCCCAGGGGCCAGCGGCAGCACAGTGGAGCTCCTTCCGGCCCCCAGCAGCTCAGCTAACTGGACAGTGGGGCTGCCCACAGATAACGGCCATGACAGTGACCAGGTGTTTGAGTTCAACGGCACGCAGGCGGTCAGGGTCCCTGAGGGCGTGGTCAGCACCTCCCTGAAGGAGCCCTTCACTGTGTCTGTCTGGGTGAGACACGGCCCCGGGGCCCACGACAAGGAGACCATCCTCTGCAACTCTGACAAGACAGGTAGGGGCGGGGCCACTGGGAGGCGGCGGGGGGAGGGGTGGGGGGGGTGGAGTATTATGGTATTATCTTGTGACACAATATAAGGACCACTTTCTAGACAGTGGTTGACACTGGTCTTCCTCCTCTCCTCCCCCCCTCCTCCCCCCTCCCTCCTCCCCTCCTCCCTCCCTCCTCCTCCTCTCCTCCCCCCCTCCTCCCCCCTCCCTCCTCCCCTCCTCCCTCCCTCCTCCCCTCCCCCCTCCCTCCTCCCTCCTCCTCTCCTCCCTCCCTCCTCCCCCCTACAGAGATGAACAGACATCACTATTCTCTCTACGTGCACAACTGTCGTCTCATCCTGCTCCTCCGTCAGGATCCCACCGAGTCTGACAACTACAAACCTGCCGAGTTCCACTGGAAACTGGACCAGGTCAGTCACCTGTCACCTTTCACCTGTCACCTGTCACCTGTCACCTTTCACCTGTCACCTGTCACCTGTCACCTTTCACCTGTCACCTTTCACCTGTCACCTCTCTCTCTCTCTCTCTCTCTCCCTCTCTCCCGCTTCCTCTCTCACTCTCTCTCTCTTTCTTTCTCCCTCTCCACTTTCTTTCTCTCGCTTTTTCTCCGTCGATTTCTCCCTCTCTCTGTCATAAACACACTGTCTCCTGTCTCCCCCTCCTCCCCCCTCCCTCCCCCCTCCAGGTGTGTGATAAACAGTGGCATCACTACGTCCTCAATGTGGACTTCCCCACCGTGTCTCTGTTTGTGGATGGTTCCACCTTCGAGCCCTTCCTGGTGACGGAGGACTACCCCCTGCACAGCTCCAAGATCAGCACCCAGCTCACTGTGGGGGCCTGCTGGCAAGGTACGCTCCCCCTGCCTCCCCCTGCCTGTTCAACCCAGAGGAGCTGCTTAAACTCTGCCCACAGTCTAAACCCCGCCCACCAGCTCTATCGAGAAGCCATCAGTCCCCCTTTAGTACGGGGAAGACTGGGAGGAAGTGACACGTAAGAGTGATGTCATCACATGTGTCATCTCAGCTGTTCTAGCCTAGCTTTGTGGAATACGTCAGCGGCTGGCTTCAGTTCTAACTACCTGCTTCTGTGGAGGCGGATTCTCATGTAACAGATGTACATTTATCTAATATTATCACTTCAAACTAGAAGGTGTTCTTCTCTAAACTAGCATATGTTTCTAGTTGTGTCGGGTCTTGTTGACCAATGGCTGCAGTGCATGCGTTAACAGGAAGTCTTATTCCAGATGGACTTCCTTCTTGTATTTCCTCTAGGATACTGCATTATGACCTCTTGTGTGGCATCACACACACACACACACACACACACACACACTAACGCACATCAAAACACACATTTACCCTCTCTACACACCTGCGTACATTCTCACCCTTTCACACGCACCTATACACATACTTACCTTCTCACACACAGACCTACACACACACTAACAGACACCTACACACACACACACCTACACAGAGCCCTCTCCCCTCTCTCTCCCCCCTGGTCCTCACCCTGTGTGTGTCCCTGCTCTCTCCTCTCCTCCCTGCAGATGTCTCAGGACATGACAACAGTTCTGACTCCAGCCCAGATCCTCTCACAGGTCTACTCTCTCTCTCTCTCTCTCTAACCTCAACATGTGCACTTGTCCACGGCCCTCCATCTTGTTTTTGAAAGTTGCATCTTCACCTAGTCGTCGGTATGACTGGAATGCCGCCGGCCCCCCTGCCGGGCCCTGGGGGGGTGGGGGTGGTCGGGGGGGGGGGGGGGGGGGGGGGGGGGGCGCGTGGTGTCCTGACCGTTCAGCATGACCCCCCTGCTGGATGTGAGCGCACGTCCATCCAGCGTCCACTGCCTGCTTCATCCCCTCCTCCCTCCCTCCTCTTCATCCTCCTTCTTCTTTTTTTTCCAGTTCTTTCTTTCGTTTGTCCACCTGCAGTTTTTGTTCCTCTGCAGCATTTTCTTCATTTAGCTGAAGGACAGAGTTTCCTCCTACACCCAGACACCCCCCCACACAGGAATAGAAAAGGACTAAAGATAAACTAGAATCCCTGAGTGTGTGTGTTTGGACTGGGGCCTGGTGCAGTGTGTGGTGAGTGTCTGGTATCAGGGATGACCTTGGAGTCAGAGGGTTCGTGCTCCAGCAGATCAGGTGACCATCTCGCTGTTCCTGCTGCTGTGCGTGTGACAGCGACAGGGACGACCTTCAGACGCTGGGTTGCCAGGTTTGCTGAAGGGCAGGGTGGCGTGACTCAGAAGCGACGCAGTCGTCGTCCTCATCGTCATGCGCTGAGGGATACGGATGCGTCAGAGCACGACCTCACTTCCTCCCCCTCCTTCTCCTGGCCAATCCCAGGGCTGCTAGCGCTCTGCTGCCATGTTGAAATGTCAAGGATTAAAGCTTGTTAGTGCGCTCAGATATCTGGTCACATTTCAAAGATCCAACAGCGTTTTGAAATGACATTCATAGAAAAACTCCCATTCTCTCATCCTAATGAATATTCATCCGCATGGGCCCGCCCTTAAGATGGTTTATGACGGGTGTTTCTTTTTGTGTGTGCTTGGTTTGCATATCCAGTTTGTTGTCAGTAAGTGTGTGTGTGTGAGAAGTCAGCATTGTGGAGGCGGGGGCCTTTCTCAGGGTCTCCATCTCCCCTTCCTGGTCTGGTCACATGTACTAACCTGCATGACACCCCCCTCCCCCCCCCCCCCCCCCCCCCCCCTCCCCTCCCCATGTCTGTGTTAGTCCAGGCAGCATGCTGGAATCCCTGACCTGGATGAGGTCAAGCTGTACAAGAACTGCTCACCTGACTCACTCACTCTGTCTGTGTGTGTGTGTGGTGTGTGTGTGTGGTGTGTCTGGTGTGTATGTGGTTTGTGGTGTGGGTGTATATGTGGTGTGTGTGTTTCTGGTGTGTGGTGTGTGTGGTGTGTGTGTGTGTGTGTGTGTGGTGTGTGTGTTTCTGGTGTGTGGTGTGTGTGTGTGTGTGGTGTGTGTGTTTCTGGTGTGTGGTGTGTGTGGTGTGTGTGTGTGTGTGTGGTGTGTGGTGTGTGTGTTTCTGGTGTGTGTGTGTGTGTCCCCAGGCGGCAGTGCTCGCATGTCCCAGTTCTTCCGGGGGAATCTGGCTGGTCTGATGATCCGCTCTGGGAAGCTGGAGAACAAGAAGGTGATCGACTGTCTGTACACCTGCAAGGAGGGGCTGGATGTTCAGCTGCCAGAGGAGGTGGCCTCTGCTGTCAAGGTCAGGACCAACACTGCCACAGAGAAACACACACACACACACACAGCACACACCACACACACACACCACACCACACACACACACCAAGTACACACCACACACACACACACACACACACCAAGTACACACCACACCACACCACACACACACACCAAGTACACACCACACCACACACACACACCAAGTACACACCACACACACCAAGTACACACCACACCACACACACACACCAAGTACACACCACACACACCAAGTACACACCACACCACACACACACACCAAGTACACACCACACCACACACACACACCAAGTACACACCACACACACCAAGTACACACCACACCACACACACACACCAAGTACACACCACACACACCAAGTACACACCACACCACACACACACACCAAGTACACACCACACCACACACACACACCAAGTACACACCACACACACACACACACACCAAGTACACACCACACCACACACACACACACACACCAAGTACACACCACACACACACACACACCACCAAGTACACACCACACCACACACACACACACACCAAGTACACACCACACACACACACACACACCAAGTACACACCACACCACACACACACACCAAGTACACAGGCAGAAACACTGCCAGGCACAAGGCTGGACACACCCTCCCATTCAAATGAATGAGCATGATTGAACAGAGTGTTCAAACTTCTGACTTGTAGTGTGTATAAAGAGATGTGTGTGTGTAACATACCTGCAAGTCAGGCTTTCGCTCCAGATCACCTGGACTCCCCCCCCCCCCCCTCACTGCCTCCTCCTCTCTCCCCCTCCAGGTGGAGTTCAACCCCAACCAGTCGTCCCTGACCGTGGAGGGAGACGACATGGAGGCCTTCGACAAGGTCATGCAGCACGTGTCCTACCTGAACTCCAGGCAGTTCCCCACTCCTGGGATCAGACACCTCCGCATCTCCACCACTGTCAAGTAAGGAGGGAACACAACTGTGTCAGGCTGTGTTCAAACCAGGGAGATTGGGTTCGGAATTCTGACAGTGTTCTAAACTGGAAGATTGTATTTGGAATTTTGACAGTGTTCTAATCTGGAAGATTGTATTCGGAATTTTGACAGTGTTCTAATCTGGAAGATTGTATTTGGAATTTTGACAGTGTTCTAATCTGGAAGATTGTATTCGGAATTTTGACAGTGTTCTAAACTGGAAGATTGTATTTGGAATTTTGACAGTGTTCTAATCTGGAAGATTGTATTCGGAATTTTGACAGTGTTCTAATCTGGAAGATTGTATTCTGAATTTTGACAGTGTTCTAATCTGGAAGATTGTATTCGGAATTTTGACAGTGTTCTAAACTGGAAGATTGTTGTAACCTTGACGATTGTATTCTGCAGGTGCTTCAACGAGGAGACGTGCATCTCGGTGCCGGAGGCGGAGGGATACGTCATGGTGCTGCAGCCGGAGGAGCCGAAGATCAGCCTGAGCGGCATCGATCACTTCGCCCGTGGCGCGGCTGAGTTTGAGAGCCCAGAGGGGGTGACGCTGTTCCCGGAGCTGCGCATCGTCAGCACCATCACCCGGGAGGTGGAGGCCGAGGCTGAGGCCACTGAGGGGCCGGAGGACGACCCCACCGGTGAGGACAGGGAACTCTGTTAAAGAGAAGTGTGTGTGTGTAAAGAGAAGTGTGTGTGTGTAAAGAGAAGTGTGTGAGAAATGCACTCTGTTTAGATTGAACTCAGTTAACTTTAGACTTAACTTACTTAAGACCTTAGATTTAAGACACGGCTGATATTTATATAATTATATTTTTCTAATATATATCACAGGAAGTAGTATTATTTGTGTCTGGCCTGTTATGAGTTAGTCCCAGCTTCTTACCATAAGCTCCAGCAGGTTAAACCCTGGTACTGTAGAGGCCTGGCCCACAGCAGCAACACTTCAGGGGGCCTCTGGGTGTGGCTGTGCTCCTGCCCTGCTGTCTGAGCCCAGAGGCACAGAGAGATGGAGCTCCACTGTTTCTTAGTACACTGGTGGATTCACTGCCTCACCTGAGCTGTGTTGCCATGGCACAGGTCGCTACGGAGACGGGTACTCTGTTGATCTGGCCTCTGGAGGATTAAGCCTCCATAGGTGGCATGAGGAAGAAGGGAGAGAGAGAGAGGGGGGGGGGGAGTGGAAGGGATTGGAGGGGGAAGGAGGGATTGAAGAGGGAGGGAGGGAGGGATGGTGGGAGGGTGGAGTTGTCTGCTGGGATTTGTGGGAGTGGCCACTTAACCAGCTTGGCCATCTGTTGAGGCTGAGAGAGATTGAGGCTGAGAGAGAGAGAGAGAGAGAGGGGCAGAGGAGGGCTCATGAAAGAGGGAGGGAGGGAGGAGAACTAGAGCAGGAGGGAGACAGAAACATCGTTCAACAGACCACATGTGACTCCTGAATCGTTCCATCATGCATGTTGCCAGGGTCAGTAAAACATCTTCTCAATCTCATGACCAGTTAACAGTGAGTTATGCTCAGAGTCTGAACAGCATCACTGGGCAGCAGTCTTACATTTTACAGCCTCACGCTTGCCGACCACATTTACATGTAGTCATTTATCAGACGCTCTTATCCAGAGAGACTGACAGCAAGTACAGGGACATTCCCCCCCTGAGGCAAGTAGGGGTGAAGCGCTTTGCACAACGAATTTTTTGGGGGGGGCACGGCCGGGAATCGAACCGGCAACATTCTGATGACCAGACCAAACTAGCACAGATCCTGTGTGCTCCAATCAGCTGTGTGATCACCTATCCCCTCCTCCAGTCCAGGAGATGGTGGTGTCAGAGGAGATCATGCACAACCTGGACACCTGTGAGGTGTCAGCGCTGGGAGACGAGCTGGACAGCGAGCATGAGAGCCTGGATGTGGACCTGGGGCAGGTTCAGCAGCGCGGCCTGGAGATGACCTCCTCCAACCTGGGCCTCGTCATCACAGGTAGGGCCTGCCAAGATATCAGAATCAGAATGGGGTTTATTCGCTATGCAAGATTAACAAACATAGAATTCACTGTGGCAGAAATGAACAAACATAGAACATATATGTGGCATACTAATAAAAAAAAAAATGAATACAATGTAAAATACACTACAGATATGATAGAGATAAACAAATAATACAAATGATAAACTATGCTAAATATGCTAAGCTATGCTAACATTCAAAACTAGTTTTTCCAAACTATTTCCCTACATGTTTTTTTCAACCTCTCTAAAAATAAAATTTGATATTAAGGTTTAATGTCACCTCTTTTCTCTAAGACGCTAACCAGTAACAAGCCATCTCACCTCTTAATGAATCTGCCCTCCCCCCCTCCTTCAGGTGTCAACACCATGGCTAACTATGAGCAGGTTCTGCATCTGATCCGCTATAAGAACTGGCACACTGAAGCTCTGTTCGACAGGAAGTTCAAACTGGTGTGCTCCGAACTCAACGGCCGCTACATCAGCAACGACTTCAAGGTGGAGGTACGCTGGAGCGCTCCTGAGCACCATGCAGCGGTTAAAAACACACTGGCACTTGTTTCTTGGATTAATCGTGGATTAAGCCTAGTCCTAGACTAAAAATTTTATTATTGGATATCTGGAATTCTTTGAATTGTTCTCTTACTTTAAGGCTTAATCCCTGTCTGGGAAACTAGGCTCTTACTTACTATGTATCTTTTGACTATATCGTTTCTTGTGTGTGTGTGTGTTCCTCTGTGTGTGTGTGTTCCTCTGTGTGTGTGTGTCTTCCTCTGTGTGTGTGTGTCCACACTCTCCCCCCAGGTGAATGTGATCCACACAGCTAACCCCATGGACCATGCTAACAACGCCATGGTTCAGCCCCAGTTCATCAACCCAGTCCACCACGCCTCAGTGGATCTGTCAGGGCACAACCTGGCCAACAGCCACCATGCCTCTGGTACGACACCCCCCCAACACCCCCCAACACCAGCTTCAACACCCCCCAACACCAGCTTCAACACCAGCCCCATCACCAGCCCCAACAACCCCCAACAGCCCCATCACCAGCCCCAACACCCCCCCATCACCACCCCAACACCAGCCCCAACCAGCTCCAACACCCCCCCCCCCCAACAGCCCCAAGACCAGTCCCAACACCCCCCCATCACCAGCCCCAACACCCCCCTCAACAGCCCCAACATCCCCCCCTCACCAGCCCCAATACCCCCCTCAACAGCCCCAACACCAGCCCCAACACCCCCCCCTCACCAGTCCCAACACCCCCCATCACCAGCCCCAACACTAATATTGAACCAGTTACACAGACTATATACATGCACTCTTGCATGCATACAATGTTGAAAGGGGTAATTCTTCCATTTATAAAAGATTTGTATTGTTAGTCTTTTTATTACACTCCTACGTTGAACCATCACAGAAAACCATTCTCCACGTATAATATCTTGACGTACATTATTTTACTAATCCCTCTTTAAAACGGCCATAATCAAAGAACTAATCTTCTTAATATTATTTTGTATTTCCCGAGGAGAAGAGGGGGAAAAAAACGAGATAATTCTTCTTGTTTGTCGAGCTGTAGATTAAAGTCAGTGAGCTAAAGTAGGACAGGGCTAGCTGTGTTTGTCTGGCTTGTGTGAGTGCAGGTTCAGGTTCAGGGATTACACTACAAGGCTGTCTATGACATCTGGACCACTAGCATAACACAGCGCCTAGTCCAGCACTGATAATCTGATGGACTGACAAGCTTACTAAGCCATCTACAGTACAGGGCTTGTCTTGTACACACGCACACACACACACACACACACACACACACAGACACACAGATAGAGACGCACCCTAAAAGGAGGCAGACAGACTAAGTAGAGCAGGTTAATAGAGGACACCATCTATTTAAAGATGGATGCTACACACTTCGATAGGCTGTGCTCAGATCCAGAGAATAGAACACACAGAATATTCCAGAAAATGCAGTCTAATGCTACCTGGCTATATATTATATAGACTGAATATTTGGGGGTTTTGGAGAGTGAGATCAAGGTCACAGACAGGATCCAGCTCCAGAAGAACTCATCAAGCTGAGAGCTGGACACAGTGTTCTTTCACAGCAGTGACAGAATATCAACCCCTTCATGTCTTATATTACAACATCTAATGTGTTGCTGTGTGCTCTAGACTTCTAATCACAGCAGGGTCGGACGTATCGTCAGCTTTTGGAAAAAGTGTTAATTCATCAGAAGTCTGTAGACAGTCAGTCTGACCCGAGTCTCTGTCTCTCTGGCTAATGCTGTGTGTGTCTGTGTGTCTCTGTGTGTCTGTGTGTGTCTGTGTGTGTCTCTGTGTGTCTGTGTGTGTGTCTGTGTGTGTGTCTCTGTGTGTGTGTCTGTGTGTGTCTCTGTGTGTCTGTGTGTGTGTCTGTGTGTGTCTCTGTGTGTCTGTGTGTGTGTCTGTGTGTGTCTCTGTGTGTCTGTGTGTGTCTCTGTGTGTCTGTGTGTGTGTCTGTGTGTGTCTCTGTGTGTCTGTGTGTGTGTCTGTGTGTGTCTCTGTGTGTGTGTCTGTGTGTGTCTCTGTGTGTCTGTGTGTGTGTCTGTGTGTGTCTCTGTGTGTCTGTGTGTGTGTCTGTGTGTGTCTCTGTGTGTCTGTGTGTGTGTCTGTGTGTGTCTCTGTGTGTCTGTGTGTGTGTCTGTGTGTGTCTGTGTGTGTTTCTCTGTGTGTGTCTCTGTGTGTCTCTGTGTGTTTCTCTGTGTGTGTGTGTCTGTGTGTCTCTCTGTGTGTGTGCCTCCCCCGTCCTCAGTGGTCCCCAGCGCAGCCACAGTGGTCATCGTGGTGTGCGTGAGCTTCCTGGTGTTCATGATCGTCCTCGGAGTGTTCCGCATCCGCGCCGCTCACCAGCGCACCGTGGGCGACCAAGAGAACGGCAAGGAGAACGAGATGGACTGGGACGACTCTGCCCTGACCATCACCGTCAACCCCATGGAGGTAAACACGGCCTAGACCAGCTGATTGGCTGTGTGGACAGGGGAGGGGTGTACCGGACAAGCTGATTGGCTGTGTGGACAGGGGAGGGGTGTACCGGACAAGCTGATTGGCTGTGTCACTCACACTTTCTGTCTCCATATTTATCTCTCTTGTTGCTTGTTCTTTCCTTCTTCCTGTCTATCTCTCCCTCTCTCTCCCTGTCTCTCTCTCCCTCTCTCCCCCTGTCTCTCTCTCCCTCTCTCTCCCTGTCTCTCTCTCCCTCTCTCCCCCTGTCTCTCTCTCCCTCTCTCCCCCTGTCTCTCTCTCCCTCTCTCCCCCTGTCTCTCTCTGCCTGTCTGTCTGCGGTAGACTTACGAGGACCAGCACAGCAGTGAGGAGGAGGAGGAAGAGGAGGAGGAGAGTGAGGATGGTGAGGAGGAAGATGACATCACCAGCGCTGAGTCAGAGAGCAGTGAGGATGAGGAGGGTGCCGAGCCAGAGGACCAGCAGGGGGCCAGCAGACAGCAGCAGCTGGAGTGGGACGACTCCACACTCACCTACTAGGAGACACACAACACACACACCTACTAAGAAACACACACACACACTCACCTACTGAGAAACACACACACCTACTAAGAAACACACACACAACACACACACACACCTACTAAGAAACACACACAACACACACGCTCCTCCACACTCACCTACTAGGAAACACACACACATGCTCCTTCACACATACACACACTCACACATGCTCCTTCACACACACACTTTCACACAAGCTCTTTCACACACACACACACACACACACACACACACTTGCATTCACAACCCATGTATGACTCACCTACACGAGTCTGCGTTCTCACTATGCTCTAACACAGCAGATCACACAGCAGATCACACAGCAGATCACACAGCAGATCACACAGCAGATCACACAGCAGATCACACAGCAGATCACACAGCAGATCACACACTCTTACCAATGTCTTTCCAAGGAGCCATGATGTACAAAAAAAGAAAACCATAAATCTACAAATATGGTCAAGATGTTCCTGTTGTCAGCTTAGTGGTGGTACAGTGTAGTAATAATACGCACCAAACTGGGTTCATAGACGTTTACCGTCTTTACTTTGTATTTATTCTGTTTTTATTCCCGGGAAAACTTGGCCTATGATTGCATTTCTTTTGAACTTTGCGAGGATTCAAT
The DNA here is from genome assembly GCA_030340685.1 of Protosalanx chinensis. Taxonomy (NCBI): domain Eukaryota; kingdom Metazoa; phylum Chordata; class Actinopteri; order Osmeriformes; family Salangidae; genus Protosalanx; species Protosalanx chinensis. The sequence continues at coordinate 16,660,311 of CM059320.1, read as the reverse complement.
CTTGCATTTTGTCGTCTGCTCAAATGCGAGGCTTTCAAATGGAGAATGGTTTTTAATTGTTTATTTCTCGCACAATTGCTTTTTTTTGTTTGTTTGCCGCCTAAAGGAGAGAAGCTTTTGGGGGGGGGGGGTGCTTGGGTTGCAGTTTGGAGTGAAAACTAAACAATGCTTCTAAAACGTAGACACATCCTAGTTTGTTTTATTTTTTTCTCCTTTAGTGCATGAGAATATTTGGGGTAAAAAAGTCTTATCTGTAGAGGAATACATTGCTTTTTAATATTTTGTAAATATAAAGAAATCATGTAATTAGTCAATGTGATTAGTGATGGCCTAAACACAAGGGTCTAATATCTAAAATGGCGCCGTACGTAATGTAGAATATTTGTGTCACAAAAAGCTTATAGCATGTTGCAAATATTTGGCTAAGCTCCACTGTCATGCTTGTACAGAGTTTCTGTTTGAAGGAGAAGCAGGACTGTAAACTGAGGTTTCTAAGTGCTGTTCGCCCTCTTCTCTCTCACAAAGAGGAAGGTTTGTTTTTGAGGCAGGACTAGTCGATGCTTTAGTTCATCACATGCTTAGCTTGCACAGGTGGCAACGCTGTACTCAAGACGTCAATATGTTTCATTCCCTATATAGATGTACAGAAGTTGATGGGGGTGGGGGGGGGGGGGTGGGCAGGGGAGGGGGGGGGGTGTTTCTTCATTTTTCTTCAGAGGAATCACAGAGCATCACAGTCAAACTGCTGAACACAGATTTTTGTTGTTGTTTTTCAAGGTACTAGGAGGCAGGCAAGACTCTTGTTCTAGACCAAATCTCAGCATCGGTACTAATATTTCTTCTAACTCGTTCAAATCAGTAAATATGATATTCTGTCTGTTGATTCTTCCATATTTCGATCTTGCTGTGGCGTTTGTCATCTAAATCTGACAGTTGTTCAGAAAGAGCGATGTTGTGTGGATTTGTCAGTTGCTGTGTTGTGTTGTTGTGTTAACTGACGTCTTTAGAGTCACAACACGCAAGAGACAGTCAGTCTGCTTCAGTGCAACATCATATTTTTAAAGGACTTTTTTTTTTCTTTCTTCTTTTTCTTTTTCATGGTGTGACAATTAAACCTGAAATCATATATTAGATGTATTTTTAAAGGGGTGTCTCATCATAGAGCAATTCCAGTTGCTGATTTACTGTTAATCCTGTGTTTGAATTAGATTAGTGATTAGTTTGAGGAATAATCTTAAATCAACTTGTTGAATCGGCACAGTAAGTAGCTGGATGGCTGTTGGTATGATAAGATAACCTTTTGAAAATGCATCTTTTTCCTGTTGAAATGAAATATTTTTTTGCAGTAGACCACTAGATTTTATTGTACATTTGGAACTGTACTGTAGAGTTCGCCTAAGATATTTGTTTACATTTGGTAAACTTGTTTTCCTTCTGATATTGGTATAAAACTTATACAATGAATTGGAAAGATTTGTCAGATGTTAACCTCTCGTCTCAGAACAGCTGTTGTTTATCACTGTTGTAAAACTTTCTAATCCCTTACAGTAGAGAACTTCTACCCCTCAAACAGTCATTCCTCTAATACATTCAGTATCCAAGTTAAATATGTATGTCCTGTACACACCTTAAGGGTGGGAGGAGGAATTTAGGATTTCAGTCCGTCAATAAGGATAGGAGACAGCTGGATTTAACGCTTGGGGAAATGATGGTTTGATAAATTGTCTGTGAGATATATTTTGAGTGTTCATCTATTTTTAGAGGCCAAAACCTGATGGCTCGTTATAACAGAAATATTGACATAATACAAGTTCCATACAAGGTCCTTCTTATTACAGACTTAATACAAGGTCAGATTTGAGTTTTTATTTTTTAGCAAAGTCACTCTGTGTCAATTCGGTTAGGACTTGTTTTTTTTGGGGGGGGGGAAGGAGGGGGGGGGAAGGAGGGGAGGGGGGTCAGCGGTGTAAAGAAGGTGAACAGTCTCCCCTTCATGATGACTTGGGGCTCTTCAAGGGGCTCCAGGTTTGAGCCTGCCTAGTTGGGAGTGCCTTTGCCAATCACAGCACATTAACAAAACACAACTAACAAACAAAACTAAAAACGAACAAAAAACACTCATCCACGCTGTTTTAGTTGTGGCAACATTCTTTTTTCTTTTTGTAATTTAATGCTAGGTTTCTTACAAAACTGGGGAAGTGATTTTATTTTGTTGTAACAATAGTCCACTGCTAGTTTTGTTAAAAAAATGAACGTTTTACATAGATGTCATGTGTCCATGTTGATGTGTAGAAAATGTAGATTCATATTGTATCTTCTATAGGTATTGTACTAAATCATATTGACAAAATTCACTTCTGAAAAGATGTACATTATTCAGATGTTCTAGGCAGCACATGTTGGTATAAATTGACCTATTTGTGTAAAGTTGAAAGGTAATTTTGAACTGTGTACTGTTGCCTGGATTGCTGAAGTTTAGAGCAGCATGAAACTCACTAAAACCTGATTATAATCCTAATTCCATCAGATTTCACAGATCATGTCACAGATCATTGTCAGATTAATTATCTCCTCATTTCACCCCCCCCCTCCCCTTTTACAAAAAAAGGTATAAGTACAAATCAAATGCTAATTTATGGAAAGAATCTAAATCAGAGGAATGTCATTCTGACACTTATGTTCAGGATTATATATTCTCTCTTGGATAGTTTCCTCTGCATCAAATTGAATGTCACTGCCCTGTAAATGGTGGATCTGAAACACCCCATCAGTAACAAGCGGCCAGTCCAGGTTCATGGTCTGTGTTTCAACACTGAGCCTGTTAACATCCACACCCACTCAGAAACACCTTTCTTTTTTCCTGTCTTTGCTCTGATAAGGAATATGTGATGATTTCAGAACTGTCGAAGGATTACTTTGTGCTTGTTGGGGGGTTACTTTCACTTTTCTACCGGTTGACAGGCGAATTGTAGTGAAGGTGACGCTCATTAAACACAAATAAAGGACAAACGAGATGGGTACAAATGTTGTCGCGCTTGTTTTCCCTTTTCGCATGTTTTTATTCTGCATGATGTGTTGGAGGCCTGCTGGACTGGATGTTCCGGGGTTTGTAGATGTGAAGCGATGTGGAATAAGTGTTGCAGCGCCCCCTGGTGTCTGATGACGGGAGATTTCAGGAATACTCCAAAAAACGTGTAAAGCTCAGACGTAAATATCACTCACGATCAAATACATATTTAATTTGTGGTGAACAAAATTCAAATACTCATTTACAAACATCAAGCAAAACATACAGCATCTAAAAAATCTCTAAGATCTGATAATGAATGAAAAGCTAACATTTACATTGTAAACATTTAAAAACGGTAGATATGTTTAAGATTCAAATGCTATATTTTTAAGTTGTTTACATTAGCATTTTTAACAGTGCAGTGATTCGTTTTTACTTGTTAGCAGCTGCAGCCATAAATACACACCAGAATAAAAAAGACCAGCATCAATTTAAACCCTTAAAAAAAACAGAAGGAGCACACAGCACAACGTCATACTAAATTATAGTACCTAAGGGTGTTTACAATCTCCTGGATAAAGCATAAAAATATACAAAGTTATATTTTACAAAAACGTTACTGTTAAACGTTAAAATATTATCCTTACAATGACTGGTTCCAAAATTAATCATTAAAATGGCACTTTGCTTGCTTGTTATAAGGGAGCTGAAATCGTGACTTCATTTCCTCCTGTGGCCGGGCACTGGACGATCTACTGCTGCTGCTTCTCACTTGACACCTGAGCTGGCAAGAGCCAGAATCTTATCTTCTGACCCTGAAATAAGAGGCAATTCAGGTTAGTAATATGAAGTTTAGTATAAGGAGAATATAAATAAATAGTTAAAACAGTTGTAGAATAGTCACAGAACACAGAAGAAATTATTAAAATACTGATTGATCCCATGTGGTGAACTGCATTAATTCAAATGGACATATAAACAACAAAAGCAAGTAGAAAACAAGCATTAATTCTAAATAAGTACTAAAATAGATATAAAATAAATAGAATACATCCAACATGAGTCATGTGTTAATAAGAATGAGGATTGGACACAAACTCCCTACCTAGACATGCTGTGACTTTCTCAAACTGGCTCAGAGTCGCACTGGCATTTTCTGACAGGAAACCCTCTTCTTCTGCAGTCAGCTGCAGAGATGAACCAAACAGGAAGTCAGCATCAGTCACAAGTGAGGAAGAGTCTAAACCGGCCATGACACATTAACAAGCTGTGACTTTGGAACAAAGTGGTTGATATGACGACAAGAATTTAACAGCAGCTCTCTCACTGCTTCCAATGCTAAAAAAGGCTTTCAACTTTCGTTAGTCAGCTAGCAATCAGCATCCGACACTTGACATTTCTACATGGCGGTTAAGCTACATTAGACCTGATCTTAAGACTGACGGATGGCCACAAATCGTGTACTGTGGAAAAACCTTTTGGAGTCATGTAAATGGTCTGCTGTATGGTCTGCTCTCACCTTCTCTCCCAGTTTCCTCAGGGCAGTGAGGATCTCTACTTTCTGCAGAGTGTAAACATCTCGAGGGAGCTTCCCCACCATCACATCACGGTCCATCTTTAGAAGGAAAATCCACACAATCAACACATTAACCTCAGTGTTTCCCAAACCTGCTCCTCAGGGAACACCTGTCCTGCATGTTTTCGATGTTTCCCTGCAGGACAGCAGATTTTAGGAAACACTGAGGTTAACTAACAATTTACGACCCACTGGCCAAACAGATTTTCAGACAAACCTCTGCTAGCCTGGTTTGTAACTGCCCTGGCTGTTTCTTGGCAAACAGACGGATCACCTCAGGAGTTTTGAAGGCTTGGCTGATGGCAGCTTGTGTAGCCTGTGGGCGATGGAGATGCCAGACCAGTTAGAACCTCCCATCTCGTGATGGCACAGCTATGTACGATAATTCACCAACCCTACACACACAGTACTGTTAACACATCATGTTAGTTATATTTACGTAGCAGACGTTTGTATCAAGGCAGATATACACAAAGGTATAGGTCGCTGTAGAACCTGATTCTTTCAGGAGCGTTCTATTGTAGAAAAAGTAGGTAGTCCTCTGGACTCAAAATCAAGACGTTTCGTCACCCATCCAGAAGTCACACATGGGTATAACTGATCTATGTTACCATGTGCTACAGTCCAGAAGTCACACATGGGTATAACTGATCTATTTTACCATGTGCTACAGTCCAGAAGTCACACATGGGTATAACTGATCTATTTTACCATGTGCTACAGTCCAGAAGTCACACATGGGTATAAGTGATCTATTTTACCATGTGCTACAGTCCAGAAGTCACACATGGGTATAACTGATCTATGTTACCATGTGCTACAGTTGTCTGTGTTCCCTACCAGCTGCATCCCGCCTAGTTCATCCACTAATGTCATATTCCCGGTCATAATCTTCTTCAGGGACTCGTTAAACTCTTTCAACTGCTCCAAGGTCTCCTTCTTGGTCTCCTCATATTCATCCTCCTCAAGATCTTCCCTTGAACAGAGACACCAAACATCTCCACTTAAGTCCAAGTTCACGTGACAGTTATTCAGATCAATAAGTCACAGTTACTATTCTAACTGACCGATTAAAAACCCAGAAAAACAACATTTCAACGTGAATAGTTGATCGGTCCTACCTGCACTCCTCCAGGTCTTGCAGCTGTTGCATCAGTCGGTCTAATTGTTCTTCCATGTTTTGTTTAAGTTTCCCCGTTTCGGATTTTCCACGTGAGGCCATGATTCACCCTGGATGGAATAAAAAACACATAGAAAAAATAATAATAAAAAAAAAAGATAGGAGAAGCTGTCTGGTTATAGAATGACTAACATTTCAGCTAATGTACTGTTAGTAATAGTTGGATAGACAAATAGCTATGGTGTGGCTGGGATGGGATGGGCAGAGCTAACTAACTACGCTTAACTCAAGAACGTTTGTTAGACGAACTAATACATTTGCCGTGATCTTGGTTTGATAATTTGACCGCAGAAAGATTGATAATATCAATTAAAATGTTATCAAGTAGCGAGCTTGTGTCCAGTAGAAGACAGAAAACCTTCAACACAAAACATCACCTGCTGGTTTTTTAACTCACTTGTTGAAAATCGTTGATCAGTTGATAACGGACACTTTCCACGTGCTCTTCACAACATATTATCACGGAAACGATGAATAATCTAATCTAAGTGATATCACTATAGGGCTTTTTAGTTGCGGTGAACCGAGGCGTCGCCACTCTGTCGTAAAGTGTGTCTGGGTTTCGAAGCTTTGTGTCGAATTACGGTAACCACGTGATTTGGAACGTCCGAAGCTTTGAACGTTGTCATGGATTTCTGTGCTTCTGTGTTTTTATTTCAGTTTTAATACCATGCTTGGAAAAGATCCACCATATTATCTGATAATATATCAAGTGTCAAGCTGCAGTTGTTAGGTTTATTTCTCTCTCCTCAGACTTTGTAAATACTCCATCTTTAGGACGTGATCTGTCACCTAGTTAGCACAATTTGACACAAGCTTCAAAACAAACGGCCTATTAGTATTCGACGCCTCGGTATCACACGTCCAAATATACCTCGAAGTTTTTTATTTTTTTGGTCTTAAAAATGGAACCAGTGAAAAATAGAAAAAGTTCCACAGTTTGGGAACATTTTGAATTAACGTCTCCCACTAAGGTGAGTTGTCTTACTACAGTACATTAATACAGCCATCATCTCAATAAACGGAACTGTGAATGAATGAATGATCTTTCATTTTGTAGGTGAAGTGCCTAATCTGCCTACGGGATCTTGTTTATAGCAATAACACCTCATCAATGCTTAGACATTATCGAGCTCTACATAACGGTACTCATGCTGTCGAAAAAACACACACCAAACCTGGGACAGGTAATCATTTTAACGTGTTGTAATGTTTTACTATAGTCTATGGTTGGCCCTATATACTCAAACAAAAAAAATGCGTGTGTGTGTGTGTCTCGTCTAGCCAGTAACTCGTGATCACCTATTACAGGATCCAAAGCTTCATTTAGTCCAGACCACGCGAACCCCATTCATTGCGCGGGTAATGTAAATGTGATAACAAAGTCACATTTTTCAAGATTTCACTTACGCTTACGGTCACTGCAGCTCTACAGCAGTAAGCCGTTTCGTTATTCCTCAAAAAGGTTTCCACATATTGTTCCTATTCTTCCTATATTAAGGCTATCACATCTCTGTCTATATGTAGAATAAAGCAGAAAGTCATCTTTAATATTTTGTCTGTATAACACAACGATTTGGCAACGATGGACTACTTGTGGGGCCAAAACCGTGTCAATTGAAGCTTCGAGTAATGATCAAAACTTCGAGTAATGATCAAATATTCGAGGAATGATCAGAGCTTCGAGTAATGATCAAAGCTTCAATACCCAGGAAAGCTTCATTTCAAACCCGTTGCAACGTTTCTAAATCTTGTGAACGCAGCTCGTATTCAGTGGGCGTGTCTTTTCAGTTTCTGTTCGGTTATTATCCAATCAGATGTTTCATTTTAATCTAGGCCAATCAGGGAGCGATTAGTGAACCAGGAAGAAGTTAGGATCTTAATGTTAGTATCACTTTTGTTTCTGCAAGTTTCAGTGAGTTTGAGTTTGTCTATTTTCAATAGTATAAAGTGAAAAAACGGTTTGGCATATGACGTTTTAACCTATTAGCATCGATCATTCGGCCAGGCTAGTAACGACACTTCTGTACTTCTGCAATGTTTGCTGTGAACTGTATTTATCGAGATCGAGTTAGTTTACCTACAGCACTTGTCACCTTTGATATTTAAAGGCCAGTTTCTAATTTCATCTCCAGATTGGTGTAGTTCTCATGTATCCTGTATTTAAATACCGCTGTTAAATACTGTTAAAATGTGTATCTCCCACTCTAAAACCGTCAGAAAGTTACCCTTCCAGTCCGTGGTTATTTACTGTACGTTGAAGCACTTTAAAATCGTCCAAACGTCTGCTAAATGTAAACATGTCGTTTTCTCCATGAGGAATGGACCCGAAGGAGCCAACCAAAGTAGTGTTGCTGGCGTGTGGATCCTTCAACCCGGTAACAAACATGCACCTGCGGATGTTTGAACTGGCCAGGGACCACCTGGAAGACTCAGGTAACCATCACTGACTGTCCTGTTAGGATAGAGGACTTTATTCATCCACGGCAGGGGGGAATTCACTATTACATAGTCCAAAAAGGTTGTCATTCAAACCACCATGGCATCTTAAATTGCCAGTCAGCATGTTCTCCTTTCACACAAACTCTCAAATCCAGTTCAGTCGAAAACAGCAGTAATTAACATTTAGTAGACACTAATCCAGAGCTATTTACAGTAAGTACAGCGACAATCCCCCTGAGGCAAGTAGAGTGAAGTGCCTTGCCCAAGGGACACAACATCACGTATACACAGCCGGGATTCGAACTCGCAACCTCCCAATCACTAGCTCAGCCACCTGACTCCCTGATTTAATAGTATTATAATGAATGGCTGTGTGTCTGTCAGGCCAGTACAGGGTGGTGGGAGGGATCATCTCCCCGGTGGGAGACGCCTACAAGAAGAAGGGTCTGATTGAAGCGTTTCACCGTGTGGAGATGGCCAGGCTGGCCACAGAGAGCTCAGACTGGCTTAGCGTGGATCCCTGGGAGAGTCAACAGATAGACTGGATGGAGACGGTTAAAGTGGTGCGGTGAGTCAGGATTTGTATATTTTCATATTTCTTTTTACAGTGTATCTCTTCAAAAGGTGTTTATTGTCATTTTAATGTATGGTCACTTCCTCCTTTCCCCCAGACATCATCATGAAGAGCTGGTGTCTGGACAGCAGCACAGTGACGAGGTGGACACCGTCAAATACTCTAAGAAGAGGAGGATCGCAGAACATGCTTACGAATGCCCGGCCTCCCCTCACACTAGAAGAGGTCAGGAACTCCCTGTAATTCAGGATACATGAAGCACAGGCCTGTGTCACATGATGAGGGTGCAGCTCAGGCCTTAAAGCATGCATTTGCACATCAACAGGTTGAAGGTTCAGTTCCCGCTGTTCTTACGTGATGTTTTGGATATAATGATGCCTCTAATGGGCCTCTTAAGCTTCTCCTCGCCTCCCACTGGTACTGAGGATCTGTTGCATTACACCAGGTGTCCTCACGGTAAAGTAGTTCATAAAACAATAACAATAAAACAATAAGAGACGCTGAGTGTTCAGTTTGTCCACAGACAAACAATGATTAAAGGTTCAATAGCGTTGGTCCACAGCCAGCTGGTTTAGATGCATTGTGCGGTGGCAGCAACACCCACTCAGCCACACACATCCTGTGAGGATAGGCCAGGTGAGAGGAGAGAGGGAACAAAGGATAGAAAGAGAGAGAGAGAGAGAGAGGGGGAGGAGAGAGAGTAACAGAGAGAGCAGACAGACCGGTGAGACAGTAAAGGTCACCTGAATTGAGTCCCTGTATTTCCTGTCCTACTGGGTTCATTGCTAGAGGCTTAACTCGAAGCTGTCACAGCTCGGAACATTGTGATCAACTTTTGTTCCAAGTTTGGCAGCATTTCTTGCGCGTGAATTAAGAGCATGTTCCAGTACAGATGCCAACCGTGTTTTTGGGTAGTGAAAGTATGAACTTGCATGCAGATCTGTGTATGATAGGTTCAATATTTTAAAATATTTCCTCAGGAGAACACATACTACATCACTGCAAACTCACTGCAATTTGGTAATTTATTTTTGTGATATTATTATTGGTGTCCTCCGTATATTAAACCTTTTTTTATTCAAGATGAAGTCAAATTATTTAACTTTAAAATCTCTTCTTCTCCCTCCTCTGTACTTTTCCTTGTCTCCTCTCTCCTCATTCCCCCCCCCCCCCCCCCCCCCCCCCTCCCTCTCCCCACCAGACGGCCCCCAGCTCATGTTGCTGTGCGGCGCTGACGTGCTGGAATCCTTCGGCGTTCCAAACCTCTGGAAGTCGGACGACATCGCCGAGATCGTGGGTCGCTACGGGCTGGTGTGCATCACCCGCAGCGGCAACGACCCCCACAAGTTCATCCACCAATCGGACACGCTGTGGCAGCACCGCAGGAACATCCACGTGGTCCACGAGTGGGTGACCAACGAGATCTCGGCCACCCACGTGAGGAGAGCCCTGCGGCGGGGTCAGAGCGTGCGCTACCTGCTGCCGGACCCTGTGGTGAGCTACATCCAGCAGCAGAGTCTCTACAGCACGGAGAGCGAGGGCAAGAACTCAGACGTCATCCTGGCCCCCTTACAGAGGTACACCTCTGGCTCCTCCTCCTCCGTCAGTTGAGGTGCTCTGTCTTCTTTCTATACCTCAGAGTGACGGAACTGTGTCGTCCGGGAGACGCTGTGGAGAGCGTCTCTATGGTAACGAGTGGGGGCGAGGGGGTGGTTCGGTTTTTTAAAAGCGATGTTGACTTTTATACACTAAACTGAAGACACTGTGACTTGGGATCCTTTCATCCCCGGTGCCTTTTATCTACGTTTGACTGCTCTGGTCTGGTAGATTTTGATTTATTTTTTTTACACATAGAGATCAGGACATCAGCATGAATGACAGATTGAACTGGGTATTGTCAAGCCATATAAGATATGGTTTCAACCTAAATACTCTTAGTGTATTGCAAAGATAACAATGTGAAGTTAGTGCAATATTACACCTCAGAAGATAGAACCCTCATGTATTTGACACTGAAATCAAGTCATCATTTGCAGCTCTTAAAGATGAGTTATGTATGTTAACACAGGAGTTAGTTAACATAGGATTCATGGCTTGGTATATTGTGGGAGTGTCTAGATGTATGTTTTCCATTGAAATAAAACAAAAAATGATATATTTGTTTCAGTTTTGGATATTGTCCGTCTTCAAACTGTCAAGTATTTAACCCTTTGAAATCAAATACAGAGGGTGATTTCAGCGTTAGAACAATACTGATTGTTCACGGGGAAACGCGATTTATAATTTATCTTGATTTAGAAATTGTATGTTGTATTTTAGCCTTTTCTAATACCTGTCAGGTTCCTCGGGGATTAAAATAAGTTAATAAACTGAATGTATTCATCAGGATTCATATATCGCTTCGTAGATTTGATCTGAATCCTTCTGACACAAACGTGTCGGTTTGGTCTCAGCTTTGATGGGGAAAACCCCCTCTTACCTTTGACCTTTTACTTAGCAGCATAAAGGAGTTCGCCAGAATATGGTTGTGGACAATTTAGTCATCTTAAAATATTGATGGGGACCAGCACCTATCCAACACCTCTAACACGACGTCCATGCTCTGACATATGGCTTGTAAAGGAAACAGCAAAAGAAGAATAGTGTTTATTTTCTCACAGGCAGAGTGGCTAAACAACCCGAGCAAGGTTTCCTACATAGTTGATTTATTTATTTCTCAGATGACTCCAGAGTTATGCAAGATGAGAGTGTAATATCTTCAAAGATAACCTTGTTTTACTTCTTGATGGTTCGGTTAGTTTAGGTGTAGTTCTACTGGGTGTATGTGAAGCCCTCTGTGACGCGACTTGTGAGAAAGGTTCACAAGTAAAGGTGACTTCTTTTTTTTCATATGTTTTTGTTCAGTATAAACCATGTATTTCAGCTGCTTTAGAAAAGTCTCATTCAAACCAGAATCATGAGTTTACTACGTGATCATGAGTTTTCAAAATAAGCCAAGTGTTTCTGTGAAATGGAAAGTTTGTTGTGTTTGTCGATTGCTCAACCTTCATCTGGTGTAACAGGTGTAAAACCTTTTGTTTATGAAAGATTTGGCGGTAGCCCAGATGACAAGATGACAGTTGGAAATATAAAGACACTCATCTGACACGAGCCGCCAGAGCACCCAGCCCCATCAGCCCAGCACGACAGCCAATCACCTGCAAGGCCACACCCCACGTCCTGTCTCCAGCCCCTCCCCTGAGTCCCTCTCCACACACCTCCCTCCCCTCCTGCCCTCACACCTCACTCGGCCCGGAGCAGGTGAAGTTATCTCTGTTTCTGCTCTGACCACAGCTAGAGTCTCTGGTGACAACATGCCAGGCAGCTTCTGTGGAACATGGGACATGGTCAGCAACACTAACATGGAGGGATACATGCTGGCCCTTGGTGAGTTTGGATTTCATTCACGTTGATTCGTTAAAGGTGGTGATTTATCGATTGATCTGAAGGAGGTATGTTAATTGTGTTCTCTGTTTTGTTGAATTTAAATTTAAATGGTGTTGCAATGCTTGTTTTATTAGCTAGGATTAGGAGCGGGTTTTAATAGAGCAGCGAGAGGCTTCAATTGGTGGGATGGATGGTGTGTTTGAGTCCAGAACACTCAGTTCTTTTACACCATAAAGATAATGGAATAAAATATAATAATAAAAAACTCTCAGACCAACCATTCATTATCAATAACGCTCACATTGAATTACACAACAGAACAAATTACAAATGTATTTATTTTTGTCCACATAGGCAGACAACTTCAAACATCTGTAAATCATTTAAAACAAACAATACATATATATATATATGTACATATATAATACCTTGTTCAAGCTGGTAACACAATTTGCTTAAAAAAATGCCAAATGTTTAATAAATATCCTGATTTCGTGTCCTCCTGTGTGTTTGCAGGTATAGGTGACACAACACGTAAGATCGCTCTGAAACTCAAGCAGAAGAAGGTGATCGAGGTGCAGGGAGATCAATACAGCATCAAAACTCTCAGCACCTTCCGGAAATACATCATCTGCTTCAAGGTGGGACAGACATTCGAGGAATCCACCAAGGGTCTGGACAACAGACACTGCAAGGTGACTGGCAAGTTTAGGATTTCTTTTAGTTTTGGCCTTTTATGGCACTTTTGGAAAGAGACAAAGAGAGATGGGAAACACACAGGTGTAGGTTTAGGGGGGGACACTAGGTACATGTACCCATCAAGGTTTTAAGATGACGTGTGTGTGTGTGTGTGCGTGCATGGGTGTGTGTGCGTGTGTGTATGGCGTGTGTGCGTGTGTGTGGCAGTCTCTGGTGGAGTGGAAGGGCAGCAGGATGGTGTGTGAGCAGACTGGGGAGAAGAAGAACCGAGGCTGGACTCACTGGATGGAAGATGACAAACTGCATCTGGTGAGAACAACATGTTCCTCTCTGTGTTCCTGTTTCACAAGGCTACACTGGGATCCTCTCACTGAAATATCTCTTATAGTTCTTCTATATATATATTAATGTTCTATATATCTTTTTTTTTTTACAGGAGCTTTATTGTGAAGGGCAGGTATGCAAGCAAGTTTTCAAAAGAATACAGTGAATGACGGTTCATCGCCGAAGAGAAATTTTTCATCATTTAAACTCAAAGCCCTTAGTAGTGGGATGGCAAACTTTGCATAAATAACGCTGCATAAATAACCACCAATTCCTAGTAAGCTGTTTTATATGTTGTATGCATGGATTTATTAATATAAACTATGTTCTATGCTGTTTAATATGCAGTTCAAAAGGCGAGGTGGATGTAATTACGTCATTTAACCACTAGATGACGCAACTGGATCATTGTTGTCAAAATTGTGTATCTTACCGTCCTTACTGTTTTCAAAACAAACCAAATAATTTGAGTTTTCACTTAAGAAAATTTTCTTCACCTTTTTCACTTTAGTTGAACTGCTATTGTCATCTTGTTTTTTGTTAGTCGTTCAGCAATGATATGTTTATTTGAGAACCTCTATAAAGGTGTTTGTGCTGTTCCAGAGTCAGGTTAGGTTTTATGTTATTTGCTAAATTATTGCAATCCTCTGTGTCGCAAAAGAAAATGTCCGTTTGAGAACAATGATAATCTTTTCAACAGGCCTTGGCTAAATCTATGCAATATAATGTATACAAATAAAAATTATTGTGAAAGTATTATAGTGACCCATTTTTTACTGGTTCTTGTTCTATGTCTGGAGACTGATGACACGTTTTAAATAGTTGACGTCTTCACCGTATGTCTTGTGTTACTGAATAATCAGATTAAGAATGGGTCCTGGACCCGGAACAACATTGTTAAATCGTTGCATGCTGTTGCTGTGTAAACAATACAGTAACCCGATGTTTTGAGTTTTTTTTTAAGGCAATTAATACTTTATATTGAAATTTAAACATCACCGAATAGGTGATTCAAATTCTTAAATATGATTTTATTTCAATTTAAAAGATAAAATCTGATCCAAAATGTCAAGGTTCAAAAATTCAGATTGCTCAAACTCGAATAGTATACTTCCGATCCCCAAAATAATATGAGTTTCAGAATTCTGATTATGTCACTGATTTGCAATTTTAGCTGCAGGGCTTCATGGGATGCATTCGTGTTGACTGAATAGCGATGTCGAGTCCTAATGGAAGCTGACCTGTTGACTCCAGTCCGGCTGCCCTTGAAACCATGACCTTTACTAAACTGAGGCTCGAACTATTTTGCTATAGCAGATAAGCCACATTTATCAATAAGAACGAAAATGTCATGTATTCCTGTTAAGTATGGCCTATCAGAGTAGGCAAAGCAGCTAGAGGCGAACTATAGTGTTTTACAGTAAACTGTTATTCTCAAAAACAGCAATTATTCATTATAGATTAAATATAATTAAAAAGAACGTGTTGCATCTCCGTGTTATTTACACACACAGATGACAGTAAAGATGAATTCTTCTATTATTATTCGGATGATTCTACTGTCACTGCGCGGTCACGTGACTCCCCATCCAGAATGGCTCGTGCGTGTTGTGACGTCACTTTTCTGTTTGTTTCATTTTTCAGTTAGAAAAGATCAAACCGATTTAGGAGGAGGAAAAAACTATATTGTATATTACTTTGCTTTAGTTGTTTTTTATTTTAATTTATTTTAATGTACGACAATCAAGACGAATAGTTTATTTGTTTTAACGAGTTTAGATAGAACATGAACATTAGGTTGTGTTAGATTTAGCTGCTCAACTGCTGTTTAGTTCAGTTGAAAATAAAGACGATGGAAGAACTGAGTGCTGACGAGGTAAAGATTACATCTATGTTATTAAATATCTGTTATAAAGAGGATCTCTGACATGTTATCAACTTAAGATGTTCACTTCTAGTCATGCATTCTGGTCGTTTCATTGTTTTTTTGTGCTGCTAGCTTAGCATAGCGCTGCTAGCTGAGTCAGTACAGTGTGTTAGCATGATGCTAACACATTAGCTAGCATTATCACGCAGCTAATATCCTTATTATGTCAATGTCAGGGTTTTATCTATAAAGACACATTCCTGTTTTGAACCTTCTAAAAAACGGGTTAGGTTGTGGTTGAATTTAAATAACCCTGAACAGTAACTGAAGCAGTATCAAACCCAGCAGAACAGCAGGCCGGCATTGTGCAACAGACCCTGTCATTGTTGTCACCAGATCAAATATGCAGTTAACATCTAGGAGCTGATAAACTATTAATATCTGAATATAAAATCAGATACTGGGTAATATTATGGCCTTGATATTTAGTTTAATCTTTAACAATAAGCTAGGCAGCTTGCTAAATCCTATTTTCCGCGTTGTTGTTGATATTTTCTCTTTATCTTCTCAGTGATTTACTAGCTCAGGTGTCAACTTCAGGTTTTATCTACAATATGACCCATGGCATTCACACTCATATTTTAATAACCTACATTGCTAAATAAACCATTTAGTTGCAACAACTACGTTCATAACATTAGGGTCAAGACCATGTTCACGATCGGTATTCTTGATATATTCTTGGATATGATGTAAACGTAATGTTGAAACAGTGTCAGTGATCAAGCTCAATGTAATCGAGTCAACCCCCCCACCCCCCCCCCCCCCGCCCCCATGTGTTGCAGATCCGCAGAAGGCGATTAGCCCGCCTGGCTGGAGGGCAGGGTTCCCAGCCCAGTACCCCCCTCAGCACCCCCCTGACGTCCCCACAGAGAGAGACTCCACCTGGGCCTCTGCCTGGAACCTCCGGGGCACCTCCTCAGTCTCTGCCCCCAGCTGCCTCACACTCTCTGGGCCTCAGCGTCCACAGCGTCACCCCTGCCACCTCACCTATGGGGGCCTCTGGTACAGCCACCAACCATCACATACACCTGTGTTCAGACTGAAGGCCCTGACCTGTGGCCGTTAACCACATCCTTTAGAATTCCTCAGCTTGATCGTTCAGTTGTTCATACCGCCAGGTTCCACAGCTAGGATCATCAGCCTTGTTTACATGGGAGAACGTTTGGGTTTTTGAGATTTGATCAGACACCAAAATACCCTCAAATAGAAGCTTGTGCCTTAACCACCGTCATGTCCTCCACTATGACTGTACTTAGGGAATCTAATAGGTGCATCAGTAACTAGTCTCTTCCTTTCCCGGGGATCCAGCGGTTAGGGAATCAGGCTGGTAATCAAAAGTTTTCAAATTTGTTCAAATTCCGACTGTCAACATGACGTTGTGTCCTTGGGCAAGGCACTTCACCCTACTTGCCTCAGGGGGGGAATGTCCCTGTACTAGCTGTAAGTCGCTCTGGATAAGAGCGTCTGATAAACGACTGGAAATGTAAATCCACCCAAACCGTCTGGTCTGTGTGGGTCCCAAAGGTCTGGCCTTGGGCTCAGCAGCGAGTGCCTCGAAGTGAGAAAGTCAAACCAGTCACCCGGCCAACAGGGGTCAGAGTGCAAGACACTGTGACGTGTCCTGTTCCCTCCAGTCCCTATGACATCACATGGCTGTTCAGAATGAGAGGCCTTTTGAAAAGGCCTTGATAAATGGACGGCCAAAGGCACTCTGACACAACAGAGGTGGCTTATTGTGCTCACCAGGGCTGCGTCCTTGCTCGACATTTGCTAGGCAGAGTGTACTAACTGCTAGCGTGAATGACACGCTGTTCTCAAACGCTCTAGAACCTCCGCCATAACCGCCCTAGGCGCAGTTTGGGTACGATACTGATCGGAGCACATTGTTCACCAATTCACAACTGATATGCTTTTGCAAAGGGACTTTTCTGTCCAAAGAGAGCGTCAGTATCTGAGATTTTACTTTCGTTTAAAGCTTTTAGTTTTTATTTGTTTGACACTAACAGCAGCGTTTTGTAAAGATGAACATGTATTTCCTGTAGTTTATGAACACACACACACACACACACCACAGTTGACTAAGTCTGTGATAGTAGTGATGACAAATATGCTATATTACATGGGCCTAGGTTTAAGGGAGATGCTAGGTACTCTATATATCAATATTTTAAAATCACTAAATTGTCCGCACCAATATTCTAGCAAACTCCTTTATGCTGCTTAGTAAAGGGTCAAAGGTTGGAGGGGATGTTCCCCATCAAAGCTGAGACCAAACCTCCACTCTTGCTACAGTAGGTTAAAGTCTGAGGCAGTGTGGCGTCCAGGGAGGTGTGCTGGTGTACCTGGAGATCCTCCTGTGACAGTCCCAGCAGGGTGATGTCTTCATTGTCCTGGAAGCTGGTACTCATGTCTACTTCCTCACCCATCTTTAGCCTGCAGATCTGGGCTGTAATCAGCTTTGTTCTTGGCTGCGTGTGCTGGACAGGCTTTACAATAACACAGCACAGACTAGACATGGAGCTCAGGAGCCTCACTCTGACCCTGTGGGGCCTGGAGGTAGCTGACCCTGTGGGGCCTGGAGGTAGCTGACCCTGTGGGGGCCGGAGGTAGCTGACCCTGGGGGGGCTGGAGGTAGCTGACCCTGTGAGGGCTGGACGTAGCTGACCCTGTGGGGGCTGGAGGTAGCTGACCCTGTGGGGGATGGAGGTAGCTGACCCTGGGGGGGCTGGAGGTAGCTGACCCTGGGGGGGCTGGAGGTAGCTGAACCTGTGGGGGATGGAGGTAGCTGACCCTGTGGGGGCTGGAGGTAGCTGACCCTGGGGGGGCTGGAGTTAGATGACCCTGTGGGGGCTGGAGGTAGCTGACCCTGTGGGGGCTGGAGGTAGCTGACCCTGTGGGGGATGGAGGTAGCTGACCCTGTGGGTCCTGGAGGTAGCTGACCCTGTGGGGGCTGGAGGTAGCTGACCCTGTGGGGGCTGGAGGTAGCTGACCCTGTGGGGGATGGAGGTAGCTGACCCTTTGGGGGCTGGAGGTAGCTGACCCTGTGGGGGCTGGAGGTAGCTGACCCTGTGGGGGCTGGAGGTAGCTGACCCTAAGGGGGCTCTCAGAGCTGAGGGGTTGAAAGAAGTGATTTACAGTTTAGAAAATCATTTCTTGGTACAGTTGACACACACACACACCTCATTGTCACAGACACATTTGAACTTCTTCTGTTGTCCCTCTCCCTCCTCCCTCCCTCCTCTCCCCCTGTCCCTCCTCCCTCCCTTCTCTCTCCCTGTCCCTCCTCTCTCCCCCTGTCCCTCCTCTCTCCCCCTGTCCCTTCTCTCCCCCTCTCTCCACCTGTCTCCCCCTGTCTCCCTCCTCCCCCCCTTTCTCCCTCCTCTCCCCCTGTCTCCCCCTGGTCTAGGCGTGGCGTACCGCAGTCAGAGCAGTGAGGGGGTGAGCTCTCTGTCCAGCTCCCCCTCTAACAGCCTGGAGACTCAGTCTCAGAGTCTGTCCCGCTCCCAGAGCATGGACATAGACACAGCCTCCTGTGAGAAGAGGTGAGCCACAGCACTGCTGTCCTTATTCCTGCTGTCCCTTCAGGACTAACCTCAGCTGTATGCACAGCGCTGGGTTCGGCCAAGCACATGTGCTCATGATGGAAATGGATTGATTTCTCCCACACTCTTTCTCTCTTCTTCCCTTCTCCTCCCTCTCTGTACACGTTGTCTGTCCTCCCTTCCCTCCCGTCCCCCAGCATGTCCCAGGTGGATGTGGACTCGGGTATAGAGAACATGGAGGTGGAGGACAGCGACCGCCGGGACAAGAGGAACCTGGCTGAGAAGGTAAACAGGAAGTCAACTGCTCCCCTCCAAACACCAGGTCTTCCTGATGATCTACGTGTTAATCTCTGACGCTCTCTCTCTCTCTCTGTCTCTCTCTCTCTCTGTCTCTCTCTCTCTCTGTCTCTCTCTGTCTCTGTCTCTCTCTCTGTCCCTCTCTCTCTCTCTGTCTCTCTCTCTGCCCCCCCCCCCCCCCCTCTCCAGGAGTCCTCGGCCAGCTCAGATGTGTCAGAGGAACAGGCTCTGCAGCTCATCTGTAAGATCCTGCGTGTTTCCTGGAAGGATCAAGACAGAGATGTGATCTACCTGCCCTCCCTGGCTGCTGACTTCCAGCACGGCCACAACCCTGGTGGGACACCCCTCCTGTCTGTCTGCCTGTCTGCCTGTCTGCCTGTCTGTCTGTCTGCCTGTCTGTCTGTCTGTCTGTCTGCCTGTCTGTCCGTTTGTCTGTCTGCCTGTCTGTCTGCTGTCTACCACGCCTGACATCACACCTGTCAAGATGTAGAACCAGCTCTCTCACCCCCTCTCTCTCCCCCTCTCTCGCTACCTCTCTCTCCCCCTCTCTCCTCTCCAGTCTTCTCTGACTTCAAAGACCTGATTGGCCAGATCCTGATGGAGGTGCTCATGATGTCCACGCAATCGCGCGTCCACAACCCCTTCGCCAGCCTGACTGCCACGTCCCAGCCAATCACAGCAGCCAAATCCCCAGACCGCCGTCTGACCCTGGTTCAGCCCCCCAGCCAGGGAAGCAGTCCCCTGGCTCACTGTGGGGGATCCTTTGGGGCCAGTTCTCTGTCCAGGCAAGTAGCTCACACTCACACACACACACACATGCAGATACACTCACACACACACACATACATACGTACACACACACACACACATATCCCCACCCTGTGATGGGATTTGATATCAGTACTCAGTAGATCTGAACTGTTCAAGGTTGTGAATTTTTCTCTCATGTAGCTGATTCATCTGTATTAAGAGCATTCAATTTCTGTTTTGGTGCGTGTGTGTAGAGGGGCCTTTGTGTGTGTGTGTAGAGTGGCCTGTGTGTGTGTGTGTAGAGTGGCCTGTGTGTGTGTGTGTGTGTGTAGAGTGGCCTGTGTGTGTGTGTGTAGAGTGGCCTGTGTGTGTGTGTGTGTGTAGAGGGGCCTGTGTGTGTGTGTAGAGGGGCCTAAATGTGTGTGTGTGTGTGTGTGTGTGTAGAGGGGCCTGTGTGTGTGTGTGTAGAGTGGCCTGTGTGTGTGTGTGTGTAGAGTGGCCTGTGTGTGTGTGTGTAGAGTGGCCTGTGTGTGTGTGTGTGTGTGTAGAGGGGCCTGTGTGTGTGTGTAGAGGGGCCTAAATGTGTGTGTGTGTGTGTGTGTGTAGAGGGGCCTGTGTGTGTGTGTGTGTGTGTGTGTAGAGTGGCCTGTGTGTGTGTGTGTGTAGAGGGGCCTGTGTGTGTGTGTAGAGGGGCCTAAATGTGTGTGTGTGTGTGTAGAGGGGCGTGTGTGTGTGTGTGTGTGTAGAGGGGCCTGTGTGTGTGTGTAAAGGGGCCTGTGTGTGTGTGTGTGTGTGTGTGTGTGTAGAGGGGCCTGTGTGTGTGTTTGTGTGTGTGTGTGTGTAGAGGGGCCTGTGTGTGTGTGTGTGTGTAGAGGGGCCTGTGTGCGTGTGTGTGTGGTCAGTTCCTGGGTAACATTCTCCCTCCCCCTGTGTCTCCTGGTGTTTTCAGCCTGTACGGATGCAGCCCTCATCCTCTGTCTCTGAACGCCCCCCGGATGACTGCCCCGCCCACCTCCACCCCCACCACCCCCTCCTCCCCCCTCCTCTTCCCCCCTCCGAGCTCCCCCGCCCTGCCCGCGCCCCCCAGACTCAGCCTCAACCCCCCCTCTGCCCCCCTCCCCATCTCCCAGCGCTACCGCCCCTACACAGTCACTTCCCCCTGGGGGGTCCCGACCCCCCCTAGCCCCGGCCCTAGGGTGGCCAGCCTCCCCGGCCCGTCCCCCAACTCTGCTGGCCTCCCGGTGCCTCCCAACACCCCGGCCTCCACCGACCCCCTCAGCTCCCCCAGGGCCCGGCCCCCTGCCTCCGTCCCCCTGCCTGGGGGGGCCCCCTCGCCCCGATCGGCCCCCCAGGGAGCTGCTCGTGTCTCCAGGATTCCCTCTAGGTACCACCTGTGTGTGAACGGGAGTGACCCCCCCCCCCCAACCAGCCCGCTACGCTACTAAAACATTAACACCCCAACACCCAATCCATGCCTGTGTTCTCAGTGCTGTCTGGATTTGTATCGGGTGTGAAACAAACATGAAGAGGAGAGTGTAGTGGTGATGGTCTGGCCATGTGTGAGGGGGGGGGGGTGAGAAGTGGTGATGGTCCGGCCGTGTGTGAGGGGGGGGGGGGTGGTGGGGTGCTTGCCTGACCCTGGCTGTGCAGAGATGCAGTGACAGGAAGTGGGTGGGGAGTCAGATGATGATGTCAGAGATGTTTGGCTTGATGGTTTGTCCTTCTCCTTGGCCGGATCAGCGCTGGTCCTGGTTGGTTGAGCTCACAGCATGGTTGTGTTTCCTGGTGTGGATCCAGCTCACAGCATGGTTGTGGATGAATGTAGCAGGCTGTGGCTCTAACTGAAGCCTTGTGAGATGAGGCCAGGTAGGATGCTAGGATGTTTCCTGCTTCCTTCTCCTGCTTCCTTCCTTCCTTCCTGTGCACCTTCTCCTGTGACCTGTGTCCTGTTCTCCATCTCAAGTCATTGTGTTTTTTTTTCTGCACCTCCTTTCCTCTGTCCATCCATCCTTACCCATGATTCCTCTGTCTCCCCCTTCTCTCTGTCTCCTCTTCTACCTCATCCAACCCCCCCTCCTTCTCCTCTCCTACCATCTTCTTCTCATGTCCTCTCTCCCCCTCTTCTTTACTTCTCCTCCTCTTCCTCCTCCCTGTCCCCCCCTCCCCCCAGCCCCTTCTCAGTGAGGTACTTACCCATGTCAGACCTGTCTCAGGACAGCAGTGATGAAGATCCTGAGGAAGAGGAGGAGGACGAGTTTTCTCGGGTTCAGTTTGGGTCCAGGTACACCGCTGTAGCACGGTGTGTGTGTGTGTTCAGTTTGGGTCCAGGTACACCGCTGTACCACTGTGTGTGTGTGTGTTCAGGTTGGGTCCAGGTACACCGCTGTAGCACGGTGTGTGTGTGTGTTCAGTTTGGGTCCAGGTACACCGCTGTAGCACGGTGTGTGTGTGTGTGTTCAGGTTGGGTCCAGGTACACCGCTGTAGCACGGTGTGTGTGTGTGTGTTCAGTTTGGGTCCAGGTACACCGCTGTAGCACGGTGTGTGTGTGTTCAGTTTGGGTCCAGGTACACCGCTGTAGCACGGTGTGTGTGTGTGTGTTCAGGTTGAGTCCAGGTACACCGCTGTAGCACGGTGTGTGTGTGTGTTCAGTTTGGGTCCAGGTACACCGCTGTACCACGGTGTGTGTGTGTGTGTTCAGGTTGGGTCCAGGTACACCGCTGTAGCACGGTGTGTGTGTGTGTGTGTGTGTGTGTTCAGTTTGGGTCCAGGTACACCGCTGTACCACGGTGTGTGTGTGTGTGTTCAGGTTGGGTCCAGGTACACCGCTGTAGCACGGTGTGTGTTTGTGTGTGTTCAGTTTGGGTCCAGGTACACCGCTGTACCACTGTGTGTGTGTTCAGTTTGGGTCCAGGTACACCGCTGTACCACGGTGTGTGTGTGTGTGTGTGTTCAGGTTGGGTCCAGGTACACCGCTGTAGCCCGGTGTGTGTGTGTGTTCAGGTTGGGTCCAGGTACACCGCTGTAGCACGGTGTGTGTGTGTGTGTGTTCAGGTTGGGTCCAGGTACACCGCTGTAGCACGGTGTGTGTGTGTTCAGTTTTGGGTCCAGGTACACCGCTGTCGCACGGTGTGTGTGTGTGTGTTCAGTTTGGGTCCAGGTACACCGCTGTAGCACGTGTGTGTGTGTGTTCAGTTTGGGTCCAGGTACACCGCTGTAGCACGGTGTGTGTGTGTGTGTTCAGTTTGGGTCCAGGTACACCCGCTGTAGCACGGTGTGTGTGTGTGTGTTCAGTTTGGGTCCAGGTACACCGCTGTAGCACGGTGTGTGTGTGTGTGTGTGTTCAGTGAAAGAGAGAGACAGAGACAGAGAGACAGAGACAGAGAGAGAGAGACACAGAGAGAGAGAGAGGGGTGAGAGGTCACCTGATACTGTGAGGTCTGTGAGAACTCCTCAAGCCACTGATAGATTGATCTTGCAGATGGTTCTGTTCCCTCTCTGTTCTACTGGAAGGAACACTCAGAGAGAGAGAGAGGGAGATGAAAGGACAGAGCGATGGAGAGAGAGGTGAGGAGAGAGAATGAAGGGAGAGAGTTGAGGTCCTGCATCCTGTGCCTCCCCCCCCTGCTGTCTGTGAGAGTGTAACCATGGTGTTGAGGGATGTAACCTAAGGTTTGCAGTGTTGTCTGCTCGCTGTCTAGCAGGTCTGGAGACCGGCCAATAACCATCGCAGGGATGGAGGAGGGGTGTGTGTGGGGGTGGAGCCTTGTCCTGCTTCAAACAGCCTGACTTCATTAGCATGAATGTGTTGTGTTGTTGTTTTCCTCTCTTACCCACATGCTGCCTCAGGTGCCATCATGTTTCTAACAGAGCTTCTTTCAGGACGTTCCTGTAAGAGACGCTTTCTCACCTCTCTGCTTCTCACTGGAGTCTCCTCTCGTCTCCCTGGGGATTCTAATCAAGCCTCTCCTCCTCTCCTTCTGTCTCCAGCCTGGGGGCGTCAGGAGGGGGGGGGCTGTCCCAGTGATCCGGCCAGTGACCGCTTCACCCATCGAAGCGTGTAAAGAGACGGAGATGCTCAACTACCTCATCGAGCGCTTTGACAGCGTCGGCATGGAGGAGAGGAAGGCCCCTAAGGTAGCCACAGCACTAGCCACAGAGCTAGCCACAGCACCAGCCACAGAGCTAGCCACAGCACTAGCCTCAGAGCTAACCACAGTGCTAGCCACCCAGCACTAGCCACAGAGCTAGCCACAGCACTAGCCACAGCACCAGCCACCAGCTCTAGCCACAGCACTAGCCTCAGAGCTAGCCACAGCGCTAGCCACAGCTCTAGCCACAGAGCTAGCCACAGCACTAGCCACAGAGCTAGCTACAGCACCAGCCACAGAACTAGCCACAAAGCTAGCCACAGCACCAGCCACAGCGCTAGCCACAGCACCAGCCACAGAGCTAGCCACAGCACTAGCCACAGCACTAGCCACAGCACCAGCCACAGAGCTAGCCACAGCACCAGCCACAGAGCTAGCCACAGCACCAGCCACAGCGCTAGCCACAGCACCAGCCACAGAGCTAGCCACAGCACTAGCCACAGCACCAGCCACAGCGCTAGCACCAGCCACAGAGCTAGCCACAGCACCAGCCACAGAGCTAGCCACAGCACTAGCCCACAGCACCAGCCACAGCTCTAGCCATAGAGCTAGCCACAGCACTAGCCACAGCACCAGCCACAGCACCAGCCACAGCTCTAACCACAGAGCTAGCCCACAGCACCAGCCACAGCGCCAGCCACAGCACCAGCCCACAGCACAGCCACAGCACCAGCCACAGCACCAGCCACAGAGCTAGCCACAGCACTAGCCACAGCACCAGCCACAGTGCTAGCCACAGCACCAGCCACAGAGCTAGCCACAGAGCTAGCCACAGCACTAGCCACAGCACCAGCCACAGCGCTAGCCACAGCACCAGCCACAGAGCTAGCCACAGAGCTAGCCACAGCACTAGCCACAGCACCAGCCACAGAGCTAGCCACAGCACTAGCCACTCACCTTCTCTCCATCTCTCTCTGTGTTTCTAGTGAAGGTGCTGGCCAGCTACACACTAATGTTGTATTGCCAAAGCATTGACAGGAACTGGATTATAATGAAATCTCATCCTTATCTCTCTCTCTCTCTGCTTGTTATTCTTCTCTCTCCGCCCCTCCTCTCCCCTCTCTCACTCTTTCTCCTGTCTCCCTCACTCTTTTCTCCTCTTTCTCTCTGTCCTCCCCCTCTCTCCCCCCTCTCTCTCCCCCCTCTCTCTCTGTCCTCCCCCTCTCCCCTCTCTACCCCCTCTCTCTCTGTCCTCCCCCCTCTCTCTCTGTCCTCCCCCCCTCTCTCTCTGTCCTCCCCCTCTCTCAGATATGCAGCCACCCCAGTGTGAGTCAGCTCCTCAGTAACATCCGTTCTCAGTGCATCTCCCACGCTGCTCTGGTGCTCCAGGGGGCGCTCACCCAGCCCAGGTCTGTCTGCCCGCCTCTGCTCACCGGCTGCCTCTTCCTCTGACACCTCCCCTGCCAACTCATATTCCTCCTCCATCTCTCCTCCTCCATCTCTCCTCCTGCCATCTCTCCTTCCACCTCCTTCGTCACCCCCCCCCCCCCAGTCTGTAACAACTTTTGTTTATTTTGTCTGACTTTTTCCTTTTTATCCACTGACGAGCGTCACCATAGCAACAAGTTTTCACCTCCTGTTCTGTGTGTTCTGTCTCATGCAGTGAGAACTGATGCATGACCAAGAACTGTGTTCCCTCTGTCTGTCTATCTCTCTATCTGTCTGTCTCTGTCTGTCTCTCTCTCTCTCTCTGTCTCTCTCTCTCTCTGTCTCTCTCTCTCTCTGTCTCTCTCTCTGTCTCTCTGTCTCTCT
>CM059320.1:16606590-16634160 GCA_030340685.1 Protosalanx chinensis | reverse complement strand
GTTTGTGTTGTTCCAGGCATTAGCAGAGGTTTGTGAGATCAAGTTTGGAAAGACTCACCCAGTGTGCAGTTTGGTGAGTGTCCTTCAGAACTGTTAGAGGACTGATCCTCTAGTGTGGAAGTGGTACACTTCATAAACCATGGGTACGAGTGGTGTCAAGGCACATTCCTCATGCTTAGTGTGTGTGTGTGTTTTAATGTGTGTGTGTGTGTTTTAATGTGTGTGTGTGTGTGTGTCCAGATGACCTGCCTGCCTCTCTGGTGTCCCCGGGCCCTCAGTCCAGGCTGTGGGAGGGAGGTGCAGAGACTGTCCTACCTGGGAGCCTTCTTCAGCCTGTCTGTGTTCGCTGAGGACGATGTGAGGAGGCGCCGCACGCTACACACACCACACGCCCCACACACACACACACCACACACACCACACACACACCACACACACACACCGCACGCTACACACACACACACAGTGTTGACACCTGATGTTGACCCCTGCGGTTGACCCCTGGTGTTGACCCCTGCGGTTGACCTCTGGTGTTGACCCCTGGTGTTGACCCCTGGTGTTGACCCCTGCGGTTGACCCCTCGTGTTGACCCCTGGTGTTGACCCTGGTGTTGACCCCCTGCGGTTGACCCCTGCTGTTGACCCCTGGTGTTGACCCCTGGTGTTGACCCCTGGTGTTGACCCCTGCGGTTGACCCCTGGTGTTGACCCCTGCGGTTGACCCCTGGTGTTGACCCCTGCTGTTGACCCCTGCTGTTCTGTCCTCCAGACCAAAGTGGGGGATAAGTACTTCTCAGGTCCAGCCATCACCATGGAGAACACACGCGTCGTCAGCCAATCACTGCAGCACTACCTGGAGTCTGCCAGAGTACGTCCCAGACCACCGGCCTCTATCACTGCTACTTATTGGCTCAGTCATGAAAGACCCATGTGGATTCTAACTTTGTTTGTGTGTGTCCCTGTGTGTGTGTGTGTGTGTGTGTCTGTGTGTGTGTGTGTCTCCCTGTGTGTGTGTGTGTGTGTGTCTCCCTGTGTATGTGTGTGTCTCCCTGTGTGTGTGTGTCTGTCTCCCTGTGTGTGTGTGTGTGTCTGTCTCCCTGTGTGTGTGTGTGTGTGTGTGTGTCTGTCTCCCTGTGTGTGTGTGTGTCTCTCCCTGTGTGTGTGTCTGTCTCCCTGTGTGTGTGTGTGTCTCCCTGTGTATGTGTCTGTCTCCCTGTGTGTGTGTGTGTGTCTGTCTCCCTGTGTGTGTGTGTATGTTTCCCTGTGTGTGTGTGTGTCTCTCTCCCTGTGTGTGTGTCTGTCTCCCTGTGTGTGTGTGTCTCCCTGTGTATGTGTCTGTCTCCCTGTGTGTGTCTGTCTCCCTGTGTGTGTGTGTGTGTGTGTGTGTGTGTCAGGGTGACCTGTTTAAAATTCTCCATAACGTGCTGCTGAATGGGGAGACCAGAGAGGCAGCTCTGAACTACATGGCAGTTCTGGTCAACCGCAATGTGAAGAAGGCCCAGATGCAGGTACAGTGTGTGTGTGTGTGTGTGTGTCTGTGTGAGTGTGTCTGTGTGTCTATGTATGTGTGTGTGTGTCTGTGTGTCTATGTGTGTGTGTGTCTGTGTGTCTATGTGTCTATGTGTGTGTGTGTGTGTGTGTGTGATGGGGGTGTTGTTCAGTTCTCCCTCTAACATCTGTTCTTTTCCCTCTCCTGCCTTCTGTCTCTTTCCTTCTGCCCTCTCCCCTCCCTACTCCCTCTCTCCTTCCCTCCCACCTTCTTCTCTCCCCTCCCTACTCCCTCTCTCCTTCCCTCTCGCCTTCCTCTCTCCCCTCCTCCCCCCTCCCTCCCTCCAGACGGATGATAAGCTGGTCTCCACAGATGGCTTCATGCTGAACTTCCTGTGGGTTCTGCAGCAGCTGAGCATGAAGATCAAGCTGGAGATGGTGGATCCCTTCTACATCTTCCACCCCCGCTGCCGCCTGGCCCTGAGCCCAGAGGAGACGCGCCTCAAGGCCCCCATGGAGGAGCTGCGAGCCTGGCTGGCTGAGCTGCGTGAGTGGGCCTCCGCCACGCATCCCATAATACACACAGTGACCATGACGACAGGCCTGATGCAGCGCCTCATTCTCTCCTCCTCCTCCTCCTCCTTCTTCTTCTGTGGTGGACAGATGATGACCCCAGCCAGTTCTCGGAGCCTAAGTTCCCCACAGAGTGTTTCTTCCTGACGCTGCATGCCCACCACCTGTCCATCCTGCCTGGCTGCAGGCGCTACATACGCAGGCTCAGGGCCATCCGGGAGCTCAACAGGTACACACACACACACAGACACAAACACAAACACACACACAGAAATACACACACAGAAATACACACACACAAACACACACACATCTCACACATGGATGGGAAAGACACAGTAGGTGTAGGCAGGTGTTGATGGTGTGTGTGTGTGTGTTCCAGGACGGTGGAGGAGCTGAAGAACAGTGAGAGTCAGTGGAAGGACTCTCCTCTGGCCAGTCGACACCGAGAGATGCTGAAGAGATGCAAAACCCAGCTCAAGGTCTGTCCTCTCTCTTACTGACTGCTCAAGGTCTGTCCTCCCTCTTACTGACTGCTCAAGGTCTGTCCTCTCTCTTACTGACTGCTCAAGGTCTGTCCTCTCTCTTACTGACTGCTCAAGGTCTGTCCTCTCTCTTACTGACTGCTCAAGGTCTGTCCTCCCTCTTACTGACTGCTCAAGGTCTGTCCTCTCTCTTACTGACTGCTCAAGGTCTGTCCTCTCTCTTACTGACTGCTCAAGATCTGTCCTCCCTCTTACTGACTGCTCAAGGTCTGTCCTCCCTCTTACTGACTGCTCAAGGTCTGTCCTCTCTCTTACTGACTGCTCAAGGTCTGTCCTCTCTCTTACTGACTGCTCAAGGTCTGTCCTCTCTCTTACTGACTGCTCAAGGTCTGTCCTCTCTCTTACTGACTGCTCAAGGTCTGTCCTCCCTCTTACTGACTGGTCAAGGTATGTCCTCTCCCTTACTGACTGACTGCTCAAGGTCTGTCCTCTCCCTTACTGACTGACTGCTCAAGGTCTGTCCTCCCTCTTACTGACTGCTCAAGGTCTGTCCTCTCCCTTACTGACTGACTTTTCAAGGACTGTCCTCTTCCTTACTGACTGACTTTTCAAGGACTGTCCTCTTCCTTACTGACTTCCCCCCTAGTGTCTGAATGGCTGCATCTGCTCTGGTCCTGACAGAAACTGGTGCGTGCGAAGGCGTGTGCTGACGCCGGCCTGCTGGATGAGAACCTGCTGCGAAGATGTCTGCAGTTCTACAGCATGGTGATCCAGCTGATCCTGCGCACAGTGGACCCAGCCTTCCCACAGTCAGTCACCTTCTATCCTACACACCACCTCCTGTCCCCCAGTCACCTTCTATCCTACACATCACCTCCTGTCCCCCAGTCAGTCACCTTCTATCCTACACATCACCTCCTGTCCTCCAGTCAGTCACCTTCTATCCTACACATCACCTCCTGTCCCCCAGTCAGTCACCTTTTATCCTACACATCACCTCCTGTCCTCCAGTCAGTCACCTTCTATCCTACACATCACCTCCTGTCCCCCAGTCAGTCACCTTCTATCCTACACATCACCTCCTGTCCCCCAGTCAGTCACCTTCTATCCTACACATCACCTCCTGTCCCCCAGTCAGTCACCTTCTATCCTACACATCACCTCCTGTCCTCCAGTCAGTCACCTTCTATCCTACACATCACCTCCTGTCCTCCAGTCAGTCACCTTCTATCCTACACATCACCTCCTGTCCTCCAGTCAGTCACCTTCTATCCTACACATCACCTCCTGTCCCCCAGTCAGTCACCTTCTATCCTACACATCACCTCCTGTCCCCCAGTCAGTCACCTTCTATCCTACACATCACCTCCTGTCCCCCAGTCAGTCACCTTCTATCCTACACATCACCTCCTGTCCTCCAGTCAGTCACCTTCTATCCTACACATCACCTCCTGTCCTCCAGTCAGTCACCTTCTATCCTACACATCACCTCCTGTCCTCCAGTCAGTCACCTTCTATCCTACACATCACCTCCTGTCCTCCAGTCAGTCACCTTCTATCCTACACATCACCTCCTGTCCTCCAGTCAGTCACCTTCTATCCTACACATCACCTCCTGTCCTCCAGTCAGTCACCTTCTATCCTACACATCACCTCCTGTCCCCCAGTCAGTCACCTTCTATCCTACACATCACCTCCTGTCCTCCAGTCAGTCACCTTCTATCCTACACATCACCTCCTGTCCTCCAGTCAGTCACCTTCTATCCTACACATCACCTCCTGTCCTCCAGTCAGTCACCTTCTATCCTACACATCACCTCCTGTCCTCCAGTCAGTCACCTTCTATCCTACACATCACCTCCTGTCCCCCAGTCAGTCACCTTCTATCCTACACATCACCTCCTGCCCCCAGTCAGTCACCTTCTATCCTACACATCACCTCCTGTCCCCCAGTCAGTCACCTTCTATCCTACACATCACCTCCTGTCCTCCAGTCAGTCACCTTCTATCCTACACATCACCTCCTGTCCTCCAGTCAGTCACCTTCTATCCTACACATCACCTCCTGTCCTCCAGTCAGTCACCTTCTATCCTACACATCACCTCCTGTCCTCCAGTCAGTCACCTTCTATCCTACACATCACCTCCTGTCCTCCAGTCAGTCACCTTCTATCCTACACATCACCTCCTGTCCCCCAGTCAGTCACCTTCTATCCTACACATCACCTCCTGTCCTCCAGTCAGTCACCTTCTATCCTACACATCACCTCCTGCCCCCCAGTCAGTCACCTTCTATCCTACACATCACCTCCTGCCCCCAGTCAGTCACCCCCAGTCCACACCTCACCTCCAACCCCCCAGTTTAATAGATGTGTTCATCCTGCAGTATGTAGGTTGTTAACTTGTCCTGCCTCTTGATGTTTTTCGTAGCATGACCTTACCACTGAACCCTGAGATCCCAAAAAGCTTTGCTGCTCTTCCTGAGTTTTACATCGAGGATGTGGCTGAGTTCCTGCTCTTTGTCGTGCAGTAAGTCACCTGTTTCTACGCAGTACGCCTCGGTCTTCATCCCAGACTGTTCATGTTGAGCCTCTACACCTTCACATCTAACTCGAGAGCTGGAAATATCTGTATCTATAGTGTCTGACCAGGTTAGCAAATGTTGGGTTTTGGACTAGATAATGTTTTGAAGCAGGATGGCTAACTCACCTCCTCCCCCTCTCCTCCGACTCGTCTCCCTGCCTCAGGTATTCCCCGCAGGTGTTGTACGAGCCGTGTGTCCAGGACATCGTCACCTTTCTGGTGGTGTTCATCTGCAGTCAGAACTACATCAGGAACCCCTACCTGATCGCCAAGCTGGTGGAGGTGCTGTTCGTCACAAACCCAGCCGTGCAGCCTCGCACACAGCGCTTCTCTGAGATGATGGAGAACCACCCGCTGTCCGTCAAGCAGCTAGTCCCCGCCCTCATGAAGTTCTACACCGGTGAGAGCCAATGGGGAAGCGGAATGAGGGCTTATTGTGTGTGTGTGTGTGTGTGTGTTGAATATAATGCTTGTATATGACCAGGCATGGGATTTTAATGAGGGTTCTAAGGTGAGTGTTCTAAGATGAGAGTTCTAAGATGGAGGGTTCTTCTCCTCAGACGTGGAACACACCGGGGCCACCAGCGAGTTCTACGACAAGTTCACCATCCGTTATCATATCAGTACCATCTTCAAGAGCCTGTGGCAGAACATCGGCCACCATGGAACCTTCCTGGAGGAGTTCAAGTGAGTCTTCAGAGATGGCTGAAGTACAGATAATCACGTTTAAGGAAACATTTTAGAGGAAAGATTTTCTTCAACCTGTCGATTCTTCACACACAGTGAAGAGGGGAGACTGAAGAATAGAGAACCATAAAACAGTAGATTCAAGCAGAGCAGAACATTCTAGAACGCAGTATTTACAGTCTAGATAGAGGTTTCCATGTGCTTGGAACTGTCTGCTGAATGAATAAATATCCTGTCGTATCTCTGTGTAGTTCCGGGAAGCAGTTTGTGCGCTACATCAACATGCTGATAAACGACACCACCTTCCTATTGGACGAGAGCTTGGAGTCGCTGAAGCGCATTCACGAGATCCAGGAAGAGATGAAGAACAGGGACCAATGGGAGCAGCTGCCCAGGGTGAGCAGCCAATCACAATACACACGTGTGGAAGAATGAACATACTTGGAAACTGATAATCCAAATAGGTAGCAATGATTAGGTCAGAAAGGTAAACAAGTTTTTTGTGCACACACAGAAATGAGCACACCTTCTTTCAGATTAAACCATTTCTTCATTTTGGACCAAACCATTGTATCTTTTGGACTAAACCATGTGTCCCCCATCCAGGAGCAGCAGACTAGCAGGCAGTCCCAGCTGACGCAGGACGAGCGAGTGTCCCGCTCCTACCTGGCCCTCGCCACGGAGACGGTGGACATGTTCCACATCCTCACCAAGCAGGTCCAGAAGCCCTTCCTCAGGCCTGTGAGTACACCTGTCCCTACACCTGTTACACACCTGTCCAGACACCTGGTACACACCTGGTACACCTGTTACACACCTGTCCCGACACCTGTTACACACCTATTACACACCTGTTACACACCCGTCCAGATAGCTGTACCCCTGTTACACACCTGTCCAGACACCTGTACCCCTGTTACACACCTGTCCAGACACCTGTTACACACCTGACCCCAGACCAGCACACCTGTACCCCTGTTACACACCTGTCCAGACACCTGTTACACACCTGACCCCAGACCAGCACACCTGTACCCCTGTTACACACCTGTCCAGACACCTGTTACACACCTGACCCCAGACCAGCACACCTGTACCCCTGTTACACACCTGTCCAGACACCTGTTACACACCTGACCCCAGACCAGCACACCTGTACACCCACACCTGCACACCAGTCATTTTCTCGAACGCCATCTTCTTCTGTGGTACCAGGAGCTGGGTCCTCGCCTGGCAGCCATGTTGAACTTCAACCTCCAGCAGCTGTGTGGCCCTAAGTGTCGGGACCTGAAGGTGGAGAACCCCGAGAAATACGGCTTCGAGCCCAAGAAGCTCCTGGACCAGCTGACCGACATCTACCTGCAGCTGGACTGCGCTCGCTTCGCCAAGGCCATCGCAGACGACCAGGTGAGCCATCTTGAGGAACACTGTCTGCTCTGAAGGCAGCAGCAACAGAGACGAGAGGCTTGTCTGATGCTGTCTAGTTTCTTTTGTGTTGTTTTATTTTGAGTGACAGGAAGAACTAAGGATGGACACTGTTGGTGCATCCCTCTCTCCACACACACACACACACTCCCACTAGGCTTTTTGCTTTCTTCTCAAACAAACTTACATTTCCCTCCCTCCCTCCCTCCCTTCCTCTCCAGCGGTCATACAGCAGAGAGCTCTTTGAGGAGGTGATATCCAAGATGAAGAAGGCCGGCATCAAGTCCACCATCGCCATTGAAAAATTCAAGCTGCTATCGGAGAAGGTGGAGGAGATCGTAGCCCGGAACTCCCAGTCAGAAATGGACTACAGTGACGCGCCTGACGAGTTCAAAGGCAAGTCTTTGACCCCCCCCCCCCCCCAGAAACCTCGACCTAAAAGGCAGGATCTTTGTTTCTCTTCTCTCTTTCTCTCCCACTCTACCACTCTTTTCTTCCTCTCCCCCTCTCTTCTCTTCCTCCCTCTCTTCTCTTCTTCCCTCTCGCTCTCCCTCTCTCTCTCTCTCTCTTCTCTTCCTCCCTCTCTTCTCTTCTCTTTCTCCCTCTCTCTCTCTCTCCCCCTCTCTCCCTCCCTCTCTCTCTCGCTCTCCCTCTCCCCCTCTCTCTCTCTCTCTTTTCTCTTCCTCCCTCTCTTCTCTTCCTCCCTCTCTCTCTCTCTCCCCCTCTCCCTCTCTTCTCTTCCTCCCTCTCCTCTTCCTCCTTCTCTTCTGTCCAATTCTTGAACAAACAGCTCCTCTGACTAAATGCCTGAATGAACCCATGGATGTTTCCATGAAGGTCTGGGTGAGAGGTCTGGGTGAGGAGCCTGTGTCTGGTCCAGGTGGACAGACCTGTAACCTGAGCCACCCGTTACTGCAGCAGACTCCCACATATTCCTCCAGGGATCGGTGTGTAGCGGAGGTCACAGCGATACCTCAGGCAGGGCTATCTCCTAACCACAGACTTTCATCTGATCCACCAGGGGAATGTGGTTTGACAGGCTTCTTTCATTTCCAGATATGACCCCGGGGGTGTCAGCTAGCCACTCAGGGTTAAAAGCATCGAGGAGCACGGCGTATTTATAAACGTGTAACATGTTAAAGCTTCCTGTGGAAACCTCAAGCCGTACTGAATATAGGACTCTGTACAAGTCAATCATTTTAATGAGGGCTTTTATTACTTCCTGTTCTGTGGTTTTGGGGCAGGGCATAAATCAAGACATGGAGAGAAAACAGGATATCAAAATGAATAGAATGAAGTCAATGAACCGATAATATCAGGATTTTGGCACTAACCTTTTTGTCAGTAACCTGTATGTGTCTGTTTCTCTCTGTCTGTGTGTTTGTGTGTGTGTCTCTGTGTGTGTGTGTGTGTGTGTGTGTGTGCGCGCTCCCCAGATCCCCTCATGGACACCCTGATGACTGACCCAGTGATTCTGCCATCTGGTAACATCATGGATCGCTCCATCATCCTGCGTCACCTGCTGAACTCTCCCACAGACCCCTTCAACAGGCAGCCCCTCACAGAGAGCATGCTGGAGTCAGGTACCTGCCCCACCAGCCTGGCACCGCAGCCTGGCACCGCAGCCTGGCACCGCAGCCTGGCACCGCAGCCTGGCACCGCAGCCTGGCACCGCAGCCTGGCACCACAGCCTGGCACCACAGCCTGGCACCACAGCCTGGAACCACAGCCTGGCACCACAGCCTCTGTGCTGCTCCAGGGGGACTTGTCCTACCCTACCCTGCATGTTCCAGATGTTTCCTTGCACCAACACACCTGGTTCAGGTGGAAAGGGTGGTCAGGTGTTAACATATTCACATGAGCCAGATGTGTTCAGGGAATCATCTAGAACATGCAGGACAGGAGGTCCTCAGGACCAGCAACCGAACCAATCAGAAACACTGAATTTAGTGTGGCAGGAAGGTGCAAATATTAAACATATATATGGATCTTAAATAAAAAGTAGTAATAAGGTAACAACTGGAGAGAAAAAAATATATCTGAAGTATAAAATATAAACTATAAATAAAAAATGTAATATGGAAACATGAGTGAGAAAAAAATAGTAAACGGACAGACACACATCTACCTGTAGACACGCACACACACACACACACACACACACACACACACTCCTACCTGTACACACAACCTGTACTCTGTGTTTCACTTGTGTGTAAGAACAAGCCCATGTGATCACACAGTGTTGTGTTCCTGCATGTCTGCTTGTTGTGTGTTCCTGTCTGTGGTGGTGACATAACGCCCTCCCTTCTGTGTTCCAGTCCCTGAGCTGAAGGAGAGGATCCAGGCATGGATGAGGCAGAAGCAAGGAGGCCGTCACCCCCTGTGACCCTCGACCTTTCACCCCCACTGACCGCCAGTAAGGGATGTTACCAACACGCCTGAATTCAGAACCATCAAGAACAGAAAAACGAAGAAAGAAGAAAAGAAAAAGAGAGAAACCTGATTAGATTTTTTTTCTTTCCTCCCCTCAATCCTTTATTCTTGGGCCTTCGGCTCTACGATGAAACATAATAAAGTTACGACTTTTAAAAGTTTTCCCCCTCCCCCTCATGACTTGTGTGTGTATATATCTACATATATACATATATTTAACTGTTGATGCACATGGATCTGACAGGATGCGTTCTCAGAGCTTAGCGATCCAGCGGCGAGTGTGATCAATCGCTTCATCGATTTATGTTTATTGATTATGATTATTTCTCTGTTTTGTATGATTGTTGGGTTTCTTCAAGGAAATCAAGTTAGGTGGTGGGGTTGGGTGGTGGGGTTGGGGGGGGGGCAGCATTTAACGATTGGCAATTTAGGAAACTGACGAGGGTTTAGTAGTAAAAGAAAATAAAGAATAAGAAGAAGAAAAAAAGCTGTTGGAAAGTGAAGAGATTTGTAGTCATCCACAAAATACTGTTGCTAAGTTACCATACAGTTTACAAACTCATGCCCAACTAGTGCTTGTTTGCTGACAAGGCTTGGAATAGGGAAGTGTGTATTTAAAAGAAAACATGTAGCTTAAAGTAAACTCACTAAGTTGTCTGGTAAAACAAACAAAAACAAATGTCTGCTTTATTTGGGTACAGCAGGAGTATAGGGAAAAACAAACCAGTATCTCTGTGGTCCTTTTAGTTTTCACCCTGTTGACTTTGAGGAGAGAAATAAACCTTGTGTGTGTGTGTGTGTGTGTGTGTGTGCGCATGGCCTAAAGTACAGGATGGTCTAAACCCCTCATGGACTCTTTCCTGTGGAAGATCAGGATGATCTGGAGAGAATGTATCTTTGTAGCATGACCACCAGAAACAGTAGGAGTTCAACAGGAAAGAAGGAAAAAAAACGGAAAAAAAGACTACAACTGAAAAAGAAACAGGAAGGTTTGTTCTGTAACCCTCAAACATGTCCTTCTAGGATGGTCTCTGAGAGAGCAACACTTTATTTCCATAAACAGGTTTTTCAGCTCAGCTGTACAGCAAGACGTTTCCTTTGACATACTTGATTTTGGAAGCCAGGATTTTGAACTGAAATAAACATTGATGCACACAACTTCACGGTGTTTTTTTTAAGGGTGTTCAATTGATTTGTGTTTTGGGGGATATAAACGATTATGATTAGGGAAGAGACGATTGGCGATGTGTATTAATCATGTTTCAATGTGCGGCAGTTAATATGTATAAAAAGAGCGCCAAAGATGAAAAAGGTAACTGACAACAGTCCTCGCGCCAGCAGGTGACGGTTAATAGGATTTAGTGAGCAGGTCTGTTAGAATTATGTATTTAAACACTTTGCCAAACCACCACCCAGAAATAAATATTTGTGATGATAATACATTATTTTATACAATTTTATGAATAGCTGCATTATTGAGACGTATTTCGTTTCTAAGACAGAAAGTTCAATTTACAGTTCATTTATCAGACGCTTTTATCCAAAGCAACTTTCAAGAGAGAGCTTAACAAATGAGCATAGGTCAGTGATGATAACAACGAGATAACAACGAGATTCACTTTCATACAGCCTATATAAACCTCCGTATAATTTACTTTTTTTAATGTATCAGTCCAGTTCTGGCAAACTGATGCTAGGCGGCGCCACTCAACTCCTGGTTCCCGCCCAGATCTTCGTGGTGCGGGGAGACAGCGGCACGAGGACACAGCGGCACCGGGAGCGGTAGAAAATCCTGCAGTATGGCGTCAGGAACAAAAGCCACGCCCTTTCCTTTTCTAACCCTCACGATTGGCTTTTCGACACGTCGCTCATCCAATAACCCCGTCCTATTGGCTGATCAGAGATGTCAGTCAGTGTGGTCAAAAGGGAGTTGACGTCATCTTTTCAGTAAATCAAAGGCATTCTATCCGTTCTTTTTCGCTTGTGTGCAGATATACGGCCGCCTTTCATCCGAACAGGAAAAATAAGCTTTATCAAGGAGGTACCGAATGCAGTGGAAACCTATATGGTGGCGACTGAAACACAGCTAGGATGGGTATTTTTAATTTAAGTGGACTTTTTGAAAAACGTTCTGCCAGCGTTCTCTGATAAACTAGATTAGGGATCATTTAAACGCCTAGTATTTTTCGCCGCTTTTGTATGGTGTTGTAGTCGTCGGTGGATCTTCAAAAGTGAGTAATACTGCATTTTTGTTGAATACTGTCTTGACATGGGTTACTTTAATATGAAGAAGAACCATATTAACACACAATGGTCTCTTATAATGTTTTGGTAGACGATCTGGGCTTGGTGAGGCATGTGTAACCTTAATACTTTTTTTATAATCATGCATGTGTCACGGATTAAAAACATGATGTCGAAAACATGTAATGCTTTGTATTGTTTCTCTATCGGAAACGTTCAGTGCAAATATGCACGAGGACATTTGTAGCAAATGTCAAGCAAGTTCTAGAATCCGGAGTAATAAGACGTTCTAAGCGTTCTAAGAACCGATATGAGGCCGGATCTTTAGATGCTTAATGTCAGGAAACAATCGATAACATTGCAACATCTTCCTGTGTGATATTAGTGACACAGTTAGAATCACTTTAGAAAAACACCGTTTCAATATCTTCTAGTTTTCCTGCAACAACAATCTAATTGATGTCACGAAATGCAAAACGACATCGATAATGGATTTGAATTCATAGTTCGACTACTAAAATAAAATTTTATATTACGTTTTTTTTGTTTATGAAGTAAAAAGGTTTAAATGATTAGACTACCAACTAGTGTTGTCTGCCTGGTGCTGTCAGGCCAGACTAAATATGGTAGATCCAGTTTCATGGGCGGATGCTTTGGAGAAAAGGCTGGCTGACTATAATTAGTCTGCAAGATAAAAACATTAGTTTGTATTTTACTGCTGGTGCTCAATAGTGAAAGCATTTGACACCAAATGATTCTGTTTTGAAAAGGTAAATACAGATGTTTGGCCATCCTATGTTATGATGCGTCTGTTAATATTTAAGGGGTGGATCAGAATGACACATTTGATTTGAATCATTTATTATTATGAATAGGCCTACTTTGTGAATGTTATTAACTATGTTTAAGCATTGTAGTTCCCATGTAAACAGGTTAAGGCCTGGCAAGTACAGTTGCTTTAGCTCCCTATACAGGCTTGGCATTGATGTAAGGGAATTTACATTTTGATGTTATTTGATGGTAAACGAACCCTTTTCACCCCTGCATACATCATATGTCATATATATATTTTCAAGCGTGATTTTGAATGAACTGCTTGATATGTACTGTTTAGTGCAACCACACATGCTACGTGTGTGTGGATTTGTGTGATTAATATATATATATATTTTTTTTTTTCCTCAGGAGGGAATACTTCCAAACTGTACTAGGGGAGTGAGTCTGAAAGCTCCACCATGTCGGGGGCATCAGTGAAAGTGGCTGTCAGGGTTCGTCCCTTTAACTCGAGGGAAATAGGCAAGGAGTCGAAATGCATCATTCAGATGCAAGGCAACTCTACCAGTAAGTCATATTCACACTCTCTCTCTCACTCTGTCACACACACACACACACACAGCGGTAAAATGTCTGCTCCATGTTCATCCTCAGTCATGTTGTGAGTCGGAGGAGGAGGAACACAGTTGGAGTACTTGAGAACAGAAAGGCTAGAAGCTGTAGAAGGAGAACATTGAGAGAAGAGAAGCAGGAGAAGATAATGAGAACAGCTGGATGGGAACAATAGATAGAAAACAAGGGTGGGAACAGAGAGACAGGTTAGAACAGTAGATAGAGAACAGAAGATGGAGAACGGTAAGGTTAGAACAGTCATTTTTCAGAGTGTACAATCTGTAGCTGCAGAACTGCAGGCTGAACAACAACAACAGGCTAAACAACAACAACAACAACAACAACCTCTCAGTGTGTCAGAGTTCTTCCTCTGGCTTGATCTGCATGACTGGGAGGCTGAGGTGTCAGGAAGGCTAAGCTGGTCAACAACACAACACAGGAGTTGAATGTGTCTGCTCGGTCCTGGGGGTGGGGTGGGGGGTGGGGGGGGGGGGGGGGGGGTCCTGGGGGCTCTCTGGGGGGGCTTCCCAGAGTGACAAGCCTGGTGGTTGATGCCAGTTGTGTTTATCCTCCACGTTATCTTGCGGTTTTTAGCTCCTGATTTTGTTAGAAGAAAAGCAAATCTTATTCGTCGTAGGTCACTGTGTTTATGTAGCTGGGTCCAGTAGCACATGATTCTGATTGGTGGTTAGGATGAATGTGGTGCGGACAAGCTTGAATTTCTGCTCAAAGCTTGGGTCTGTGTCATTCCAGACAGCATGATGCGTCTTACTGGCACTGAGCCACAGAGGAGAGATGGTTGACATGCAAGTTTAGTTAATGAAGGGCTTTGGAAGTTAAGGGTTAAGTCTGGCTGAAGGAAGGAGGGAAGCAACGCTGCCACTGTCAGAGACCAAACAGCACCAGTAACAAGGAGGGGGTCTGGATGTGGTGGAGAATCTGGCCTGCATGTCAAACATGTCCTCCTTTTTAAAACCATTGTCCTTAAACTGAAAGACACAACATAAGCATTAGGTAAATGTCACACACGTCAGGACAGCGTCTTGTTAAATAAGGAAACCTTTTAGAAACCTGTTTTATGAACCGGTTTTGAAGTCGATTAGCCTTGGTTGTTTTTCCTCTTATCTTGTCAGCTGATGTGAGTTTGAGTTGAAGGAAGAAAAAAATGAAGAATTGCATGTGGGAAGGACGTGGACGCTACAGTATAGTGTCTATTGTACAGTGTACTGTACAGTGTCTACAGTACAGTGTCTACAGTATAGTGTACTGTACAGTGTCTACAGTACAGTGTCTACAGTATAGTGTCTACAGTATAGTGTCTACAGTACAGTGTAATGTACAGTGTCTACAGTATAGTGTACTGTACAGTGTCTACAGTATAGTGTACAGTACAGTGTCTACAGTACAGTGTATATAGTACAGTGTACATAGTGTACAGTACTGTACATAGTGTACAGTACTGTACAGTGTCTACAGTATAGTGTCTACTGTACAGTGTACTGTACAGTGTGTATAGTGTACAGTACAGTGTCTACAGTACAGTGTCTACAGAATAGTGTACTGTACAGTGTCTACAGTATAGTGTCAAAGGGTATAGTGTCTACAGTACAGTATACTGTACAGTGTCTACAGTATAGTGTACTGTACAGTGTCTACAGTATAGTGTCTAAAGTACAGTGTCTACAGTACAGTGTCTATCAGATTTTCTCAGGCAAAATACGTTTTCTGCATTCTTAGAGCCTTGGTGGATTTCTGCTGCGGCCTTGACCCCAGCGGGTGGCGGGCGTGACGCGGTGCTTTGTAGCAGAGCAGCGGAGGGATACGCAGTGTGTTGTGGAGGGGTGATGAGGCTCCCGTCACATGGGCAGGTTGCAGAATGGGGAGCTGGTGCTCTGCCCAGTAACACTCCACTGATCAGGGATCCTCTGCTGCGAGGCCTGTCTCATTTGGAGTCCCTCACACACACACACACACACGCATGTCACACATGTACACAGACATTGTATGCACTTATGCATACATGTGATACACGCTCACATGTTGTACACAACCCTTGCCACACACACACAAGACTGTGCACACACCTACAACAATCTTTTAATAGAATTTCTCTGATGGAGCATTTCTCTGTGTCCTAAACTGTACTTGCAACTGCAACGTTTTTTTGTGGAAAAATAAAATGTATTTATTTTAGTATGCAGTACGCTAACAGAGGTATGTTGACATATTAGTTTCTGTCTTAGTTGCTGTAAGAACCCCTCACATGCTTGTGCATGTATCAAGTCTCGTTTTTATTTGTTATCATGTCTAAGGAATTTTGATAGATCTGCCCCAAATCCAAACTAGCCTCAGAAGAGGGAAACAGCTGATGTTGTACAGAGATCACAGCTGTGTTTTCAATAGACTGATTTACTGTCTGGAATTTCCCCCCATCCCCCCCCAAAAAATGTGGAGACCCCCTTGTTACCCTGGTGGCTTTTCAGCGTCTCCGAAACCTTGTGTCGCTACTGTGAGGGAGAGAAATGACAGGAGAGACGGAGAGAGATGTCAGCTTCATGATGCGTGCCTGTAAAGGTGCCTGGTCAGCTTGGGGAGAACAGCTGTTTAAACCAGGAGCTTTCACACCCCTTATTGTTTCTGTTCGCTCAAGGGCAGAGAGAGAGAGAGAGAGAGAGTGTGTGTGTGTGTGTGTCTGTGTATGTGTGTAAGAGGCCAGGCTTAACCCGTGCCCTCTCGCCCTCTACTCTGTGTGTGTGTGTGTGTGTGTGTAGTAAGAGGCCAAGCTGCAGCCTTACCCCCTTGCCTTCTATTCTGTGTGTGTGTGTGTGTGTGAGTGGTAAGAGGCCAAGCTGCAGCCTTACCCCCTCGCCCTCTATTCTGAGAGGGTAACAATAGGGGTGTGAGAAGGTGCTCAATTGATTACTGAGCGAACAGCGGAGGAATCCATCGTTCTCTGCGTTCGTGGGTGACCTGATACAGGCCTCTCTGCCCCTCCTGGCAAACCAGAGCCAATGTCATTAGAGGGAGATGGAGGGAGGGAGATGGAGGGAGGGAGGGTCTAAGTGGTGCAGCCTGATGTAACATCCTCTCTCTCTCTCTCTCTCTCTCTCTCTCTCTCTCTCTCTCTCTCTCTCTCTCTCTTCTCTCTCTTCTCTGGATGAGTAGCTCGAGGTGGAGGCCACAGCCTGGCCAGCCTTCCAGCATGATCCTGGTGTTTTGAGCAGTCCTGGGTAGACACACACACCCATATACACACACACAAGCCTCTGGGTCATTACATAACCTGCTGTGTTATTTTTCTCCACTCGTGTATGAAGTAGTTACGACCAGGCTGAGCTAGTCTAGCGTAAGAGGCTAACCAGGCTAACTGGAATGATAGGAGCCTCTATGTTAGCGTGAGCAGCTAACCAGGCTAACTGGGAGGATAGGAGCCTCTATGTTAGCGTGAGCAGCTAACCAGGCTAACTGGGAGGATAGGAGCCTCTATGTTAGCGTGAGCAGCTAACCAGGCTAACTGGGAGGATAGGAGCCTCTAGGTTAGCGTGAGTAGCTAACTGAAATCCCATGTCTTTGGTTCATTTCACTTATTCACTGTCTAGTCATCTACAGAGATACTGGTAGAGAGGGAATGTGTTGAATGAAGGCAGAGAGAGAGAGGCAGAGAGAGAGAGAGGCACAAAGAGAGAGAGGCAGAGATAGAGAGGCAGAGATAGAGAGACAGAGAGAGAGACAGATAGAGAGAGAGACAGAGAGAGAGAGACAGGCAGATAGAGAGACACAGAGAGCAAAGAGAATAGAGGCGATAACAAAACAAACCTCAGGGTGATTTCCTGCTCCAGTGTTTTGGGCAGAGGGAAGGTCATCCTACCACTGAGTCTTCCACAGACGTGGGCGGCTGACCTGATTAAGGCCGCTAATCCTGGAGCTCTGGCCCGAGGTCTTCCCAGCTCTGAACCCTAATCCCCCCCAGGCCTTCACAGGTGCTCAGCCCCCCCCAGGCAGAGAGACAGGCAGAGAGACAGGCAGAGAGACAGGCAGAGAGACAAGCAGAGAGACAGGCAGAGAGACAGGCAGAGAGACAGGCAGAGAGACAGAGACAGGCAGATAGACAGAGACAGGCAGATAGACAGGCAGAGAGACAGGCAGAGAGACAGGCAGAGAGACAAGCAGAGAGACAGGCAGAGAGACAGGCAGAGAGACAGGCAGAGAGACAGGCAGAGAGACAGGCAGAGAGACAGGCAGAGAGACAGGCAGAGAGACAGGCAGAGAGACAGGCAGAGAGACAGGCAGAGAGACAGGCAGAGAGACAGAGACAGGCAGATAGACAGGCAGACAGACAGGCAGACAGACAGGCTAAGCAAGCAGACAGGCAGGCAGGAAGTAAATGTAATTAAACCTGCGACCAACATTTCATCTTGTTTTTACACCTTTTAGTCGTTGTTGTAGCTGTACGTCCTGGAGCTGAGGAGTACTGTAGTCGATCATATCTGCCTAGCAACCAGGCAAGCCTGTCTCCGTCTGGAACACGTCCTAGCGATCGCTCCAGGACGCCATTACACTGTCCCTGGTGACTGCATGTCATCCACGACCATGACAGGGAAGATCTCACACGATCCTTCCATACAGGACTTATTATTCTGCCTCAAGGAAACTGCTTATTTTTAGACTGTTGCCTTTATGTTGAAAACCTTGCTGAAAAAAATGACCTTAAAACGTATCTTTTTTGTTGTTGTTGTTGCCGAGTAGCGGATAATAGTTTGTTGAAATGCGTTGGTACCTGTGCAGAGGAGTTGTGCTGTGAATGACAAGGAGTAACGATACGTGATCTTTCCCCACACAAATACCTATTAATAAACTTCTGCACTCTGCTGTTTCACCTCTAAAGTAAGATGGCCTCTGTCCTCCTTCCACAGTGTTATTCTCTTCTGTGATTCAGTTTCAGTTGGCTTTGTTAACACTTAAGATGGTTCCTCTGAGCATTTTCCATTACATTTGTCCTCAACCTCCCAAGGACCACAGTATATAACTGTCTTGAAACTGTAACCAGACCTTTGGTTTGGGCGATACAGCCGACAAGACCAACTGCCACTAAGCCCCTCCCTCCTTTAAGCCCCTCCCTCATCCAAGCCCCTCCCTCCTCTCAGTTCTCTCTCCAAAGTCAAAACCTCAATGAGTCGAGTATTATTTTAACATATTTCTCTGGCTGACATCATGACATCTTGTAATGTGTTGCAGATGTGTCCTGAATTTTAAGACACTA
This sequence comes from Protosalanx chinensis, assembly GCA_030340685.1. Lineage (NCBI taxonomy): Eukaryota > Metazoa > Chordata > Actinopteri > Osmeriformes > Salangidae > Protosalanx > Protosalanx chinensis. The sequence continues at coordinate 16,615,595 of CM059320.1, read as the reverse complement.
ATAAAATGAGGTTCAGTCACATTGCTGTGATGCTTTTCCAAGTTCTCTTTTCATGGTTAGACTGCGTTTTTCACTGAGAGGAAAATTACAAGTTCCCTGCTCTTGGATATCCCTGTGGACTGTGAGCAAATCGTTCAGATTTGAGTAACTCTGCCAAACTAACACTGTACAGAACGAGCAAAATCAAACCTAAAACCCTAATCAGACAAACTGTTTATGAATAAATGAATATTAATTCTGATTTGATGATGCTACTCTAAATTGAGGCTATGCACAGGGCAATAATCCGATAGGAATCTCCTATCTGTCCCAGGTTTTCATTCAATGGCACGCAGTAATGCGATTATAAACATATGATTCTGCTTACTGCTATATTCACTGACGCAACAACAGAAAATCGTACTAATTGATTATCATGCTAATATTGCATCTGTCTATCTTTCCACACTGCCACGATTATGGAGAGGGGGATTGAGAGGGATGGAGAGGGGGATAGAGAGGAGGGTGGAGAGGGGGATAGAGAGGAGGGTGGAGAGGGGGATAGAGAGGAGGGTGGAGAGGCGAAGTGTCATCATTCACCTATTAGAGGTTATTTTGATTTACAAAAACAGTTTGGTGGCAGTTTAGTTTCCACATCAGTATTTTGAGTTTGCAAGCACTTCCCCACTGTGTGTGTGTGTCTGTGTGTGATAAAGTGGCTTGCTGTGTGTTCCTTTCCTGCAGAGGAGTTAAGGGAGAGAGAGGAGGGAGAGAGAGGAGGGAGAGAGAGGAGGGAGATGGAGGGAGATGGAGAGGGAGATGGAGGGAAATGGAGGAGGGAAATGGAGGAGGGAGATGGAGGAGGAGGGAGATGGAGTAGGAGGGAGATGGGGGAGGAGGAGGGAGATGGAGGTAGGATGGAGATGGAGTAGGATGGAGATGGAGGAGGAGGGAGATGGAGTAGGAGGGAGATGGAGGGATAAGGGATGCCGCTGCCATGTAGCAGCGTCAGGAGAGAGTCGGTGAAAGTGGCGAAGGGAGCGGCGGTCACGTGCAGGAGAGCGTGAGGATGCGACACAGCTGAGCTACCGGGAAAGATGAGGCTTCTGCCGACGTCGCAGCCTCCCCTCCCTCCCTCCCCTCCCTCCCCCCCACCCCCTCCCCTCCCTCCCCCCACCCCCTCCCTTCCCTCCCCCCACCCCCTCTCCGTTCACGTCACGCTCAGGCGTGGAGGAGAGACTGAAACAGAGAGATGATGTTCACTCACTGACCCGACCTCTGGAGAAGGTTGTTGTTGTCTCGTGGGCTCTGAGCCTCCCTCCCTCCCTCCCTCTCTCCCTCCCTCTCCCTCTCTCTGAGAGGTGAGGACAGATGGATGTTTAACAGTTCTTTCTCCAAGTAGGATGGTATCCCTCTGGCTGCCAGCTAAAACAGATCCATTAGGTGTATTAATATTGCTGGATATGGAGGGTAAACTCCACGTTTTACCCTCCCCCCCTCCCCCCTCTCCCATACTCTCTCTCCTGGCATGCTAATACAGTGCAGCACAAACACACAAGTCCTGTGAAATCCCAAATCCTCTCACACTGGTCGGGTCAAAGAGTTCAGCCTGAGACGGACCACAAGTCGGAAAAGTGTGTGTTTTTGTGTACAAGTGTGTTTTATATGTGCGAGTGTGTGTGATTTTTGTGTGAGTGTCTCTGCAGATGTGCAGTGTGAGTAATGGGGACGAGGACAACCATGGCTAGGAGATGCGTCTGTCCCAAAACAAATGTGAGGATGAAAGTGTAGTTAAGGTTTGCAAAGCTGCTCTAGGGCCAGACTACTGTACTTGCAGCATTCTACATGCTGTTACATCATTTAGAAGGTGGGTCACTGCTGGAATCGCTGCATTTCAATATCAATCTGATGTTCCATTCTGACACTCAGTGTTCTGTGTAAGTCGACACTGTTAGAAGTGTGGTCATGTTTCTGCTGTCGAGTCTCTGTGCTCACAGTTCTCACTCATCCTTCTATCCTTGGGAGACAGCTGGGTTCATGAGACCATGAAGGCGTCCATCTTGCCAAGCTCCAAGTTATCCATCTGTGCCCAAACCACAGTGGTTTCAACCAGAGTCCTGTGAGGAACTGTTGCAGATACAGGCATAGTTCAAGTTAGCCTATGATAGACGAGGATAGTTCGTTCATCCAATCACTTTCGCCAAGTATTTTAGTTTTTTTCTTCTAGAACGACTTCCCAGATGGGTATGTGTGTAACCAACCTTCCAGGGAGTCGGTTCACCCATCATCATCCTCCTCCTCCTCCTCCAGCAGTTCCCTGATGACACAAGCAGGAGCCCAGGCCTGAATGGGGTGTTTTTGTACTTGAGGTCGGGACCCTGCCTACTCCCTTCCCGCTCTGGCCTCCTACCCGGGACTGGTGGAACGAGCACTGCACTTTCCCACAGCCAGATCTGAATATGGGTTTAGTCAGCCCCTGCCCCAGCCCCTGCCCCAGCCCCTACCCCAGCCCCCAGCCCCGTTCTTCTCCCAGGCCCTGGTGTCTCCCTGGCCTCCCCCAGACCCAGAGAGCTGAATGAAGGAGGCTAGCGGGAGAGCTTTGTAGTCCAGGCACGACCAGTTGGTGGGACACCATGCTCTCTGTAGATCATTCATGAGACGGAGAGGAGAGGGGAGAGTGAAGAATACGGTGAGATAATGAGAATGTCCATGAGATTGAGAGGGCAGGAGAGACATAGAGAGAGACACACAAAGAGAGAGCGAGAGTGAGACACAGAGAAAGAGAGTGGGAGAGAGACACAAAGAAAGAGAAACAGAATGACAATGTGAGAGAGACAGTAAGGGAGCTAGGATAGAGAGGAAAAGAGAGACGGGGGGAGGGGGGGGAGGGGGGGTGAAGTACATCATTTTTAATTAATAAGTGGAAGAGCTTCCTCCTGGTGATTGGTTCCTGGAACCTCTGCTGTCTCATGCTGCTCAGCTGGGCTGATTCCTTCCAGCTAATTGAGATTAAACACACACACACACAGGACACACACTCACACACGCACACACACAGGACACATGCACACTCACACAGGACACACACACAAACTCAGACAGGACACACACACACATACTCACACACACACAGGACACACACACACACACATACTCACACATACTCACACAGGACACACACACACATACTCACACAGGACGTACACACACAGGAGTTTGTCATTTCCGCTGGCCGCAGGGGAGATAAACGCTAGATAAAAGGTTCTAGTCAGGAGATATCAAGACTTCTATACTGTCAATATTTGGGCTTCCTGAGGGTATACTACGCTATTTGACTTGTAAAAAAAATAAAATAATAATTGTTACAACGTTACCACTGTAAGAGACAGTTGTATTTACGAACATCAGTGTTTCAAGAGAGGTGCTTGAGAGGCAGATTTCCTGTCAGTAGAAGCTAGCTGATTACACAATCTCTTGTCGAATGAACGTCTATGGAAAGACCATCGTGAGTGTTTGCAGGTCCGACCAGCCATACAAACCTTGCGTATCCGTGTGGCCCATGGCAACAAGGTCTAACATGGGATGTGGATTTAAGTCCAGTTCATTGTGGTGGAGGTCCAGTTTATGATCCTGTAAACTTAGATCCTCTCTAAGTGATGTGTCCCCATAATGCAGTGAAGACCTGTAAGTGTGATTTCCCCTGCAGAACCAACAACACACAGCACTGTGCCAGTCAATGCACCCATTTTCACACAAATATTCTTCTTCTGTATCCTTCTGTATTTATGTGGTAATATAGGCAGATAGCTCAACGGGTTAAGGCGTTGGCCTCATGAACGGAAGGTTGTGAGATCGAGCCCCCGCTGTGGCTATGTGACTTTTTGTCCTTGGGCAAGGCACTTCGCCCTACTTGCCTCAGGGAGAATGTCCATGTACTTACTGTAAGTCACTTTGGATAAAAGCGTCTGCTAAATGAATAAATATAAATATAAGTTCAATATATATAAATTAATATAAATATAACATAATGTTAACTTTCGTTTAGTTTAATCTGATTATTCCTTAAGAGTATTTCTCTTAACTTTTTCTGCAGCCATGCATTGGTGCCTAAGACTTTTGCACAGGACTGTACGTACCTGCCCCTGCCCAAAGTCATTCTGGTTATGAGCCCTTTTGCCTTGGCGGTGTTCTGATGGACAGTTTAACCTGCGCAGGGTGATGTTTGGAAAGCCTTCCAGGACAAGTAGCTAATTTTAAAATGGGACAAGCTTCAGTTTAAATAGGTGAACTGAGTCAAGTCCAACTCTCTTCCATGTTTTTTCCCAGGACCACCAGTAGCTTTGTAAAAGGCCTTTGATAAACCAAAGATTCTATTTGTTCTTTTCTTTTTTAAGATGCATATCTAAAATACAATCATCTTTTCTGGCTGTTCTTCAATCAAAATGTCCCTTTTTAAATAATGTTGCTGGATTTTGTGATAAGAAAAAGATAAGAAGATAAGAAAATCCTTTATTTGTCCCCCGGGAGGGAAATTGCAGTCTACAACAGCTACTTTAACTACATATCCCTTTGAAATACGAATTTGTAAAATTATGTGAACATGCTTGCATCGCTAATAGTTTTTCCGGCAAGGATCCCAGAGTTAGTAATTCTGTCTCTTGCAGTACCCCCCCCCCCCCCCCCCCCCCCCCCTTGCCTTTTTGGCAAAGGCACCTGCATGAGGGAGGGAGGGAGGCAGGAAGGGAGGTAGAGAGGAAGGGAGGAAGGGAGGGAGGGTGGAGAGATACCTGCTCCGTGAGAATGTGTGTCTCTTGGGAACACAGATATAACGTCGATATTTCCTTGCTCTTCTGACAGAGATCATGGAAAATCACTTGAACCGTCACAATGCAGTTATGGTGCAGTTTGTGAGCTATAGTTCTAGCCTACTCGTGTACGAGGCTGCTTCCTTCCTGTCCCTTCCGTTTAGTGGTTTGGATATTATGCGAGTACAGTTTCATGGTCATATTTCACAACATCAGCTTTAAAAAAAATATATATATATTTTACGGTTGTTCGTTTTTTTTCTTCCATGGGACGAGTTGGTGCATTCATGCATGTCGTCAGTACCTTTAGTCGCAGGCTAGTGAATTTACCCCCCCCCCCCCACTCTCGCTATTGTGGTTTTTCTATGGAGCTCGTGAATATAACCTTGCTGGCGCTGCACGTTCTCTCGCTGGTGGTTTCTAGAATCCTCTCTGTGACCTCTGGGTCACCGGCCAGAACCGTCTGGCCAAGCTGGCAGAGACTCCAGCTAGCGAGAACCGCTTGGTTCTACGGTGTGCAGGGAGTCGGTCCAGTGGGTTTGTGTTAACTGGAGGATTCGTTTGGACACTGAACATACGTTCCGATGTTTAGCAGTGGTTTGTAGCCTTAACGTCATGGCGCCAGTTTCTGTAACGCGTCGCTCGCTTGTGTAGTGCACCTTGTGTAGCGCTAGCTTCAGTACCGCTAGCTTGTGTAGTGCACCTTGTGTAGCGCTAGCTTCAGTACCGCTAGCTTGTGTAGTGCACCTTGTGTAGCGCTAGCTTCAGTACCGCTAGCTTGTGTAGTGCACCTTGTGTAGCGCTAGCTTCAGTACCGCTAGCTTGTGTAGTGCACCTTGTGTAGCGCTAGCTTCAGTACCGCTAGCTTGTGTAGTGCACCTTGTGTAGCGCTAGCTTCAGTACCGCCAGCTCGTTGTGTAGCGTTAGCTTCTGCAGGTTGCTCCATGTCGGATGCCAGGAGACAAGAGTGTCCTCACTCTGGAGTTTGTAACCAGAAGTGAAGCGATGTGTAGCGGAAAGGTTGGGACGTCTGAACTTCCTGTCTGTCTGTCTGTCAGTGATGTTTCTGTCCACATGGGCCAGCTGCCATCTGCTGCAGTATAAGTAGACAGAACTCTCAAGGTTCAGCAGCTGGCTTGCAGACCAAGACTTGAGAGAGTCACTGTCTCAGGGGCTTTCAGACAAATACAAAGACAACCACACCTACTACCCCCCCCCCCCCCCACACACACACACACACACACACACACCTTCTGCTGCTATGAGCAGTATCTAGGATCCTGTATTTCACTGGAACCAGTATGACACATCTAAAACAAGGCCACTGCTGTTTTCAGGGGTGGATTGTTGCCAGTGCATAAACATCTTTGCAAGCAGATTAAAAAAATAAATATCAAGAAAGTCTGGGTCAAAACGCCACGGCATCCCATAATACATAACATCCTTTGTATTGTTGTCCTGGTTATTTAGGTCATTGCATTCGAGGATGATCCGATGTCAAGTTTGACGCCTTTTTCTCTCCACGGTCATGTTAGAGATAAGATCATCTTTATGATCCTCTTCAGAACGCCTGCTTGGCCTCTTATCTACATGTTTAACATACATACTTGTTAGTTTAAGTTTTATCTGTATACAGTATGGTTATTGTTTGCACCACAAAATTCGACTTTTACATGGCCAATAAAACCAATTCTGATTGGGGGAGGGGTTGCTGTTGACCGCAGTCGCCCCCCTGAAAAACCCCAAATAGAGTCTGAGCCATTGAAAAATCAAAAGAGGTCCCCCGTTTCACACAGACGAAAGAGGGCAAAGCCAAAACAGCAACGAGGGGGTTATCAGTGAGGCTGTTGAGTGAAAAGGTTCGTTGTCTATGCCAGAGTGTGGGGGGGGGGGGGGACTGGACACATAAAGGCTTGTCATAACAGATGACCTCATGTATTGTGTGGGCTTTTACTGTGCTCTGGTCTTGTGTCACCATGTATTGTCTTGGAACTTCCTGTATTCGTTTTTTTTCCTTCCACTTTTCTTTCCTCTCTTAACCCAGAAGTGTCAAGTGTGTTTTACTGTTCGTAACCAACATGAACAAGCTCAGGCCTACCAGGGAAAACATACAACTACATTAAACAACCACTCCTAAGCCTACGTGAACTATACACAACATCAGAATCAGGTTTAATCGCTATGCAAGATTAACAAACATAGAATTCACTGTGACAAGAAGAGCAACATAGAACATGTATAGGAGTAAAAAAATAAACATGTACAAATGGGAAAGTGGGCTCTAGATGTACGGGGGGGGGGGGATATAACTATAATGAGTTAGTACAAGAAAGATGGGTATATATCGTACGGGGGGGGGTGTATATACGCAGTAGTGCAAACAGTGGTGCAAAGCACAGTAGTAAGTTAGTTTTAAGGTGTCATGTGCTAAGCGGCATAGTGCAGTCAAACTAACATTTGTTTGCATAGTCCTTTTTTACAAGCAATGTAAAGCAAGCAACATTTTATTAAGTAACATAAAACTATCATTTTGAAGCTGAATGAGTATTTATAGTCTATATTCTGAACGAAGGGCTTCATTCTCATTCAGCTTTATAGTTTTGACATATTTTACAGCGCAGTAGTGTGACTAACTCTCTGTAAGGGGAGAATTACGTGAGTAGATTTCCAAGTGGCTGCAGATCTATGTGAACTCCATGACTCCCTCTAGACTTTCTGCAATTACGCTGAAGTAATGACTCACCTAATGAATTAGGTCCTTGGCGTTCAATTAACATGAAAGGGATTCAAGTTGGTCCTAGTCTGGGGTGTTGCCCTAAAGACGAAGCTTACAATATCGGAAATTTGAGCGGTTGGTGTGTGACTTGATCTAACTTTTAGATCGTCTCCAGGCCTCGAAACCCAGACAGTGGGAGGGATGAAGGATTTACAGAGCGTCCATTGTTGTCCGCTCGTGATCGGCATTGTTGTGTGCATGTTGTTTTTTGGGGGGGAATTGAAATATGTTTAGTAAATGGTTGATCCACAATGAGCTGGATAGTGAATGATGCTGGAAAACTGGCTCAGAGGAGTCAAACTCCTGTCCTTAGACAAAGCCAGTTGATAGGAGTGCCCTTGGCCAAGCAGTGTTTGTAAGGTCTGTTAACTTACTTGGTGCTTAGCGTGTGCTGCTGTTACTGGTCCTTAGCGTGTGCTGCTGTTACTGGCCCTTAGCGTGTGCTGCTGTTACTGGCCCTTAGCGTGTGCTGCTGTTACTGGCCTATAGCATCGTGCTGCTGTTACTGGCCCTTAGCGTGTGCTGCTGTTACTGGCCCTTAGCGTGTGCTGCTGTTACTGGCCCTTAGCGTGTGCTGCTGTTACTGGCCCTTAGCGTGTGCTGCTGTTACTGGCCCTTAGCGTGTGCTGCTGTTACTGGCCCTTAGCGTGTGCTGCTGTTACTGGCCCTTAGCGTGTGCTGCTGTTACTGGCCCTTAGCGTGTGCTGCTGTTACTGGCCCTTAGCGTGTGCTGCTGTTACTGGCCCTTAGCGTGTGCTGCTGTTACTGGCCCTTAGCGTGTGCTGTTACTGGCCCTTAGCGTGTGCTGCTGTTACTGGCTCTTAGAACCCGACAGATGCCATGACACGGTTTCTGTTCCTGTAGAATCATAATTAGTTTTATTCGCCATGGAAATTGCGGAAAACCCGGAATTTTGTGTGACAGGTGCAAAACAATCAACATATACAGATCTTGAACTTAAAATAATAAAAAAATATATATTAACGGAAATGAAATAACTATATATAAAAGATAAGAATAGCGTCTTGCGTTTTTTGGCCTCGATGCTCCCAGCTGCTTGGGGGGGGGGGGGGAAGTCTTCAGACGCTCGTTTTAGCTTCCTTTGGAGTCAGCAGGCGGCCGGCCAGATAGAACCCTAACACCTGTGACTTCAGCCTCGCTGACCTGAACACCACAGGAAGTCTCCACCAATCAAGATTGAGAACAGCATGCAGACTGTGTCATTGGTCAGGAGTAGAATGGGCCTCGTTGGCTTTTCCGTTTCTTTGTTTTTTAACATGGGAGGAGGAGGGTTCTGGAACTGTATTAGAACCTCAGTATGTAACCCATTAGCCATCCCAAGTGTGACCAAGGTGTTTTGTTGACATCTGGAAAGAGGTTGAGAGAGAGAGAGAGAAGAAGAAGTGTGAATTCTCTGAAATAAATGCATACAGGGATTAGTACTG